>JANHFT010006599.1:134192-146492 GCA_032467955.1 Pseudoxenodon macrops | reverse complement strand
AACTATTTTAAAAGGGATTTTTAAATAGGGCCAGATTTGTAATATTTGTTTTTTAATTGGTTTTTAACTTTTGTATTATGTGTTTTTATTACTGGCTGTGCACTGCCCTGAGTCTTTCGAGAGAAGGGCGGTATACAAATTTAATAAATAACTAAATAAATAAATAAATAAATAAATAAATAAATAAATAAATAAATAAACATGACATTGAAAAGATCTGAATTATAAAACCATTTGTTTATCACTACTGTGGTGCTGTTTGTGTCTTGATTACCTCTCCTTTGTCTCAGTGAGTTAAAACTGCAGACAAAGAAGGTTTTGGTTTAAACGTATGTGTTACATACGTCTTTTCAAACCCAATAATGTTTGACAGCCAAATGGATCTTTATTTGACAACTCATAAGGTATATTTCACCTTCCAAAAAATCTATATCTCTTGAAAGTTCTACAGAAAGTCTGTCAAACTTCATGTACCGAGACCTTGTAGTCTGTGCTCTTATCCAAAAAGAAAAAAGAAAAGAAAAGACTGGATAGAGGATTTACTGCCTAATGTCAACCCTGGTTTGTTGATTAAACCACAGGTTCTGAGATGCCTTCAAAACTTCAAAAAGCTAATGCAAGATATGATAGTTGAAAATCCATAAAACATGCAAACATAAAAGCTGAGTTGACACATTGTGCTAAGCCACGATATATTTAACAAAGGATTGTTCCAGAGTTTCGCAAACTGTCTAATATGGTGACTCCTTAAAACAATAAATGCATTTACACGAACATGCACATACATTCCTGAATTGTAGTGAGTACACTCTGTCAGGACTCCTGTTATCCACTCTGCTTGGACAAGCCAAGAGCCCGAATAAGCCAAATGACTTGTGCACATATTGTAAAGCTGGTGCCAGTCAGATCATACACCACATGTTGGATCTGCAAACCACAGCTAGATTCCTGCCAGACCATGCTGTAATGCTGCCTGAACAATCTGACAGCTGGAAGTAATACAGGAATGCTACCTAGCCTAGTATGTCTGTAATCATTTAACTTCCATTCTATTATGTCGTTACTTGATCCTACTAAAAGACTAGATATATCTTAATATTTTTTTGAAATAGGTGCTGCAAAATTAAAGCAAGTTTTTCATTCAATCATGGTGGATCTCTTTCTCTACAAATTAGGCTGCGGGTTTATTCCCCTCTTCTCTGGGATATGTTCTGCCTAAATGTCTACCTGTGCATTTCAAATGATGCTGTCCAAATTGGAATTTGTCACAACTACAACATACCTCACCCATATACTAAATGCCAACATATCACAGATTTTACACATACTGTCATTTTTATTGTAATTTTATTAAAGAGTACAATTGACAACAATACCTGGATTGCAAACTTTCAAATGACCACTAGCTGGAAACAAAGAAAATAATACAGAAAACTGTAGCCCATTGTTGCCATCTAGTGGTTGACTTGATTTTTTGCAGCCCAGATAGTGAATTTGTACTGTTTCTCTTGTGACCTGTGTGCTATGATAATGCTCGCTAAGTCTTTGAAAGGCTACACTCCATCTCTATCCCACATATGAAAGATATCAGACTAGCCCAGAAAAATCTTGCCTTCAAATCCTCCATCTATCACTGGATGACCTTGATGAAGCATCCTGTCTCTTCTCAGCCTAGGTACAAGGACCGAGAAAAGTGACAATTATGCATGCAGTCTTGCTTTCCTCAGAAGAAAGGTGAGCTAGTTAGATAAATGATGGTGCCCCAGAACTGAATACTGTATTATTTATTATCATACTGCGCTTACATTCATCTGGCTTAATGTAAAGCTGCCTTCTTTTAGAGGAGAGTTAGATAAATTGCAGGCCTTTAAAAGGAGGCATAGGAACATATGTGGAGTTTGAGGTTTTAAAGGCCTTGTTTTCATGTCGATGGGCCATTTTTCATAGTCTTGTGTGGCAACACTGAACATTTATGGCTCATTTCATAGAACATGGTTACCCAAGAGATCTCTTGAGCTCAGTGGAAATTTCAAGGAAAAAAAAGGGCATTCTCCAGAGACAGGGGAGGGAAGGTGAAGCAGGAGCCTCATTGGCTCTTTCAATGGGAAGAGCTGGCAATGTACTGGAGTATCTTGTCCTTCGTGCAGCAAAAATGATTAAACCCGTTCTGTTGTGTCAGCGTATCCTCAGTTTGTTAGTGTTAAATCTCAGCTGGCCAGTGCTTGCCAGAAAGAGTGAAGGAAGCCTGCCAAACAGGCTTAACAAAAATGCAGCCTTAAATATAACAAATGAGGTTGCATTTTGCTGTGGAAATATTTCCTGAAATATATTTTTTTTAAATAAAGATGTGGACAAGCCAAACAGCCATGTGCTTAAGGGAAGGGAAACGGGAGCTGATGAGGAGAAATCAAGAGACTCCATTCATCTGAAAGGCTGTTTAGACAGTATGGGGCTCTAATTATTTTGAAGGCCTCCTGGTTAATCTAAGGTGGGGAACCATACCTCATACTTCGGCCTCCTATTTTCCTTACAAAAACCACCCTGTGAGGGGGTTGGGATGAGAGTGACTGATTGGACTAAAGTTTCTTGGTCAGCTTTTATGCCTGAGGGAGGACTAGGACTCACCGTCTCCTAGTTTCTATGCCAGCACCTTCACCACTAAACCAAACCCCAAGTGATGGGTAGGGTAAATTCTAAAATGAATGTGATGCATTGATCTAGTACCTAGGGCTGCCTATATTTCAGAATAATATTAAAGAAGTGCCTCAGAGATCACCCATGCCTAGCACCTCTCCACTTATCTCTAGTGCGCTGGCAGAGCCTGGAAGAAAAGAGTCGCAACTGCCTGGAGAGCTGTTTTAACTCTACTGAACTGACTAATTACAGCCACTTTCTTGCAGAAGCCTGGAGAAAGAAGGGCTCTGATGAGAAGGATGGTGTGCTTGTGAGATCACAAAGCATTCATTCCAATCAGTCTAAAAAGTCTTCTCCAACCTCCAGTCAACAATGTCCTCCTTCTGTCACATTCACTATCAACTTTTTGAGCTTTCGGCATCCACTTATAGCCCTGGGCATCTCTGCCCTAGAATAAAGTCTTGCTCTTCCAGATGCTTCCAATCTCTGTTTTATTTTGTTTTGTTTTTGCAAACACAGAATATTACAGATGGCGATGGCATATTTTGCCACCATCTTTTATTTTTTCCAGTAAAGGGAAATGCATTTGATGGTCTCTGGTTATAGGTCAAGAAACATATCTGAAGGAACTCTCCTTTATTGATATGGACTAGAGCAGGGGTCTGCAACCTTAAACACTCAAAAATCCATTTGGACCCGTTTCCTCGCACAAAAGAAAACACCGGGAGCCACATAACCCTTCCCGTGCCTGACTATTTCATAAGCGGCCACAACACTAGCATATGTAGTTGAATTAAACATTCTGTTTTCTTCTGAAACTTTTCTTTTTTTGGATTTATCCATGGTTGGCCTACTGGGGATTGAAAAACTCAATAAATTGCATGCTAGCGGGTGTTGCACATTGGCAGTTGTGATTCATATTTTGATTGACAGGGAGCCGCAGCAGAGAGGTAAAAGAGCCACATGCGGCTCCAGAGCCACAGGTTGCTGATCCCTGGACTAGAGTAATAGAATCTTAAAAGCCTAACTGAGTTTTCCCTCCTTTTTACACCATAGGAAATTAGGAAGAGTTAGTCTGAAATCATTTTCAGGCTCCAATTCCCCAAACATTACTTCTACCTAATTTTCCAAACATTACTTGTTTTCCAAACATTACTTCTATCTAATTTCTTCAAGATCATCTCTGTGACTCCAAACACAAAGATACCTTTAAAAAAAAAACTGGAAGCACTTCCTAAATTGTGCAAAATGGGCTTTTTCTAGTTTGTGTCTTCAATGTATCTCAAATTCACAATATGTAATTACAAATTTCTTGTAGTTTCTTTCACAGAAGTTCTAGTTCAACACATGGCGGGCTTTGCTGAAGGGTTCCTAATGTTTGGTGTGGGAAAAACTAATGACCCGCAAAGATACTGTATGGGCTTCCAAATAAATAAATAAATAAAGGCTAAAATCTCATGAGATCACCAATAATGCAAGATGTTCATATTCTCATTCAAAATGTTGCAAGATTTCCAGAACTAATGTTTTAAATCTCAGCAGAATTCATACTTTCGCAAGTTTTCAACATTAAAAAAAATAACATGTTGGTACCAGGGTTTTTCTTGAGGATTTTCTTTTCTTTTCAATTGGTTGTTCTTATTTAGGTTCTTATCATGGGAGACACAAAACATCACTATAAAACTTAAAAGAGTTTGATTAGTGATTAGGTTGCTGACTTAGAAACCAGGAGATGGTGAGTTCTAGGTTTCCCTCAGGCCAGTTGCGTGTCTTTGGGCCAGTAACTCTCTCTCAGTGTAACCCACCGCACAGGGTTGTTGTTTTTGCGATGAAAATAGGAGGCTTGAGTATTAGGTAATTCAAAAATAGAAGATGTAGACAAAAATACACATACACATTCATAGACACATAAGCTTAAGGACAAATGCAAACACATATACATACATATGCGCGCGCGCACACACACACACGTACATAAACATTAGCGTTTTTTTTAACAGCCCTAAATTTTTAACCACAACAGTTTCCCATACATTTGAGTATCCCAGTTAAAAATATATTGCATTTTATGTGACCCATATGTTTATTTTACAGATATGGACAGAAACCACAGCAGATTTCAAGGAAATGTTAACCCAGCTAACAAAGATAGCCTTATATACCAATTTGCTTTCAATCTGCAAACACAATCTAGAAATTATAATTAATGGAATAGAGTGTTACCTTCAAGTGTTACCTTCATTGCTAAAAAAAAGATTAGGAAATGTGTGCTACAAAGTAATCCAGGTAAATTCTTTCAATGTCTAAATCCTATTCATCCTATTGGGCATTTTGCCAATCCCAAGTGGTATTTTTCAGTATGTGCACATACTGGTGCCCACAGGTACCATATTGTTAGTTTATATGATAATTCTCAAAAGCCAGAATCTTACTTGGGTAGGAAAGGAAAACATTGGGGACCACATATTATAGCACTCACTTTCGTGAGCTTTCCTGTATTTCATCAGAATTTATCAAGGCCACACAGCTTTTCAGAATTTGGCCATAATTCCCTGGAGCATAAAAACCACCAATTGGAGGAGGTTATTTAGCTTTGTCCAAACAGTGCTTGGTATCTGCTGACTTGATTTTCAAAAAGAAAAAAAAGGGGTTAAATCAAAAGAATGCTTTATTTCTATGCACACTGGGAACAATTTAGGGAAATGATAGCCCATTTGGAATGGTGTCAAAGATTCCTAACTGCAAATTTGTTCTCAGAGGCAGGTACTGTATCTTGAACTTTGACAACATCTCAATTTGGGAGAGGGGGGGTTTGTTTGCTTTGCTTTGTTTTGCATAATGCCTACATTATTTTTTCTCATTTCAGTAAAAAAAAAACATAAGGAAAGGAATGTATCCCAAGGTACAAATCAGTCCAAATAGCTTGGTTTTTGTTTTTGTTTTTTGCTGTATAGATGCAACACCCAATGCCAAAACAGATAACAGTGTCCTGTTGGTCATCATTTCAGAGATATTTCCCTACTTAAACAGGGAAATAAAGTGAAGAAGGGCGGGCAAAAAAGCAGGAGTAACTTTCAACTTCCTATCAGCTTCCCTATTGAATTTCCTTATGGGAATCTGGCAAGGAGCATTGGAAATCCTTCCTTCCTTCCTTCCTTCTTTCCTGGCAAGTAAGTGGCTGCTGTTGGGTGGGGGAGTGAGGGATTGTGAGACTGGCTGGGAAACATTCACAGAACATTGAAAATTACGATCATGCGATTTCAGCAATAGCCAATAGCACTGAAGCAGCCACAAATTCCCCAAATTTCATTTCCTCGGGAGTCATGTGTCCTAGATTTTGGACACATTCTGTAAATTAGCCCTTTTGAGGTACTTTGGCTCAAAAACTGGAGCCCTGTGATGCAATCTTTCTGCTACAGTTAAAGTTCATGACAACAAGAGTTTTAGTAGCATATACATGCATTTTTTGGCTGTTAAAATGCTCAGTTATCAAGTCTTAAAGTATGCCTTGATTATTAATATTGTTCCTATTACCATTCAAGTAACAACATCTCAACGTCAAATGCCATTTTTACCCATCCAAAATAAAGAAAAAGGAAAATGTTCTTATGGATTGGAATCTCCCTTTTTTCCCACACTTAACCAGATGGAATGCTGTAATTTGAGGCACCAAACCTCAAAATGTATTAACATTCCATTATGTTTTAAAGGAAACGTAAAATAATGTTTTCTGGTGTGGCTTCTAAAATAACAAAGATTATAGGAGCGTAATTCTACTTTATCAAGAGTAACCTGTAGCAGAACTGTCTGTCTGAAGTTTTGGAATCCTATTTCCCATGTTATTACATTTTTGTATTAACTTACATTCTGCCTGCCTTTCTACCTGTCCATCAGTCTGCCAGCCTGCCTTTGGTAGGTAGGGTCCATAGAACATTACAGGAATTGCCATGAAGAGGCAGACAAAATGGCAAAGATTAATGTTAAAAAATAAGAAACCACTTTGCATAAGCTCAAGTATGAGCTTCCCTTTCATACTCACTTTTACTTTTGGAAACAAGTCATGGCTTTTTCAATGAACCATTTCAGTGTGGATAGTTTCAAAGTTAATATAAGCCATACATGCTGCTGAAATGAACTGTTGTCATTAAATAATCCATATTAATGAAAAGTAGAAGCATTACATGAATGAATTAAAATAGGGACTGACTCTAATCTTGGTCTGTTTTTCATCCCCTGGAGCTCTATAAGATTCATCGCTAATTGGATCTTATCATGCATCCACCTCTTTCTCTCTTAAAATGTCCCACTTCTTGGAGATCACAATTGAAAAGGGTAGACCAGGTCAGCATTGGGCCATCTCTACCAAGTCCAGTGAATACCGCTGACATTTCTGCAATGTTTCAAAATCATTTTGAAACCAGACACTTGTCTAGTCAATCTCTTTGGTAGGCTGAAATTCAACAATGTTTCTTCAGAGCATAGAGTCCTTCATTCCTAAGAAATCCTGGGGACATTATGACCTCCTGTTTTTGTAATAAAGGAGCAGAAAATTACAAAAGCTGTAAAGAACAGTACGTTTTAATAACATTATTTGCCGTACATGATTTTTATATCTTTTTAATATATCCCTTGAGTATTTCAGGAATTAAGGTCAGAATGAAACTAAGAATGTTCAGAGAGCAGAAAGGAAAAGAAGCCTACCTTTTGTTGCAGTCAGTTACAGGCAGGAAAGGAATTTGAACCTAAACTAATTTTAGGATTTGTTAGAACGAATTATAACTGACATTATTATTGGGTTTCATTTCTGCTTTGATTGGATAGTTTGAGAGGTTGCTATATATTAGTCCTGTGGAGGGCCTAAAAATTGATAAGCGCTGGCAGGAACATCTCTCTGTAATTCATTAAAACAATTGTGTCTCCTTGTGGGTTCATACAGTTGTCTTCTGCAGCTACTTTGGGAAAAGATAGCTTCTATTTCACACACCATACATGCTCCATATGTGCTTTTCTCCAAATATGTACAAAAGATTGCAACTCACCAAAAGTTGAGGGAACATACCAAACCATCAGAGAAGTTATTGGGTGGGTGTGGTTTGATTTCCTTATGTGCCAAAATACAGGCATAGCAAATGTAGAATAAGAAGACAAATATCTATAACAGAGATAACACTGCCATTAGTGAATCCACAATGGCACTGAGGTCAATAGGACAATAATACCATTCTGAAGGTACAAAGAGAAAAGTGAAGTTATTGTGGGGAGTGCAGCTTTCTTTTACACATTGTTGCTATATAGGAATAATTACAGAGGAAAGGTACATAAGCACAATAAATTCTGAAAAGAGAATCCAAGACTCAATTTTGCCAGTAATTCATGGAACAAATATATAAATATAACATGGATCACAGCACTGAAAATCACATTACTGGACAGGGTGGCAGGAGTTGTATCAATTTTAGACCAACATTTGAATTGGCAGAAGGGAAGATTAATACGATGAAATTTTTGGAGTCTGGACTTATTTATAAATTGCTAAGTTATTTTTCCTGTGGCTATACAAAGGAGTTACACAGAAGCAACAGTTTGCAGTCATGCTGTGCTTAATTTATTGTAGCATTACATTTTTGGCATCTTGAGGAACTTTCATAATAGGAGAAAATGAATAATCTGTTGTTTGAGCAGCTACCCATTTGAATACAGCTACCCATGTTTTAGCCAAGTACATTGATATAAATCCAATTCTAGACATTTGGAAAGATGCAGAAAACTATACAAAAGAAAATACAATTGTACATATTTAGGAACTTCTAGTTAAAAACAAATGGCACATTAACAGAACGGTCCAATTAAATAAAGTATATTTCCACGCCACCAAAGTTTCTACTCTCCCAACCCAATCTCTTCAAAGCGCGGGTAGTCCTTCCACAATTGGGACCAGAATCTTGTTTGTTTAGTGAAGCAATCATTAAGCAGAATGTCCATGTGACCACTTTGCTCAATGACCATAATTACAGCATTCCCAGTTGTGGTCATTAAACAAACTTGTGGGTCATTAGGCAAAGCCAGGTAGTTCTTTTGCTCTGATTTCAGCTCCATTTAGGTCTCAGGGAAGCTGAAATCCTTGGGCAGGCAGCTCTTTCAACCAGCCTCCACAAATGAGAGGCAGTTCTCCTGACAGGTGGCAGCCAAACATCCAGATGATGATCACATGCAGCATATGCTTTGTTTTCAATCATCAAAAGTGCTTTACAGGCTATAGATCACTCTTTTTGAGACTGTTGTTAGACAAACAGTCATAACTTGAGAGCTACCTGCATTTTCAATCTGACCCATAAACCTCTTCACTCACGGCCAACTGCACAGGCAAAAAGAAATGAAATAGCAATAGCACTTAGACTTATATACCTCTTCATAGTACTTTACAGCCCTCTCCAAATGGCATATTGCCCCCAACAATTCTCATTTTACCCACCTGGAAAACTGAGTCAACCTTGAGCCAGTTAGTGATCGAACTCCTGGCAGTTGGCAGAATTAGCATGTAATACTGCATTTAGCCACTACGCCGCCATGGCTCATGGTGATAAAGGCTCCCTTCATCCACTCCAAGCAGGGATGTCTTCAGGATGTGGTTAAAAAAAAAAGTCAAGATGGCAATGGCACACATGCACATTAAAAACAGGCAGAGCTCTAATCACACCATTGTGGTCACCATCTTGACTTTCTTGACCATGCCTTCAGATATCCCCAACTCCAAGTAATGACAGGATGATGCAATGTCAAGTCCTCTACAGCTGGGCTCTAAAGCAAGAATGGCATCCTTTGGGGCAGAGTGATGCCTAAATGGGCTTTTCGGTTTATATTTGTCTCCAGCCATTCATGATATCTTTTGTTTCTTTTTAATTGTAAGCTGCCCAGACTCATTAGGAGTCAGGCAACCTTTACATTGTATAAATAATGGAAATCTGTGAGGGATTTTTTTTTTTTGTCCCATCCCTTTGAGTCAACATTGACTCCTGACAACTGCCTGGACAGGTCCCTGCAGTTTTCTTGGCAAGGTTTTCAGAATGGTTTCCCCTTATCTCCTTCCTAGGGATGAGCAGGTGTGACTGGTCAAAGGTCATCAATCTGGCTTCATGCCTTAGGTGGGACTAGAACTCAAAGCCTACATGAAACCCCCCCAACCTCCAAGCACTACCCAAAAGCAACCACAGACTCTTGGAAACTGAAAGAAGGATTTCCTAGCCTTGCTTTGAACTACTTTTCTCAGATGCCTCCTTACCTGGGATAACTTGCCCTTTATGCAATAATTTGTCTACTGACTTATCTCTTGGATTTGCAGCTTCCTTAATGCAGTTGTCTTTAGTTATTCCAGAGTAAAAGTGGTATTTTTCTTCTCACTATAAAAATATTTCCATGTCTAGGGTGCATTGGTGGTTGTACCTAATCTACTCATTTTTCTTATTTTTATTCCAGAATATCAGTTGATTACTACTCTCATGTGTATACTGTTCTATGTTTATATGGAGAGGAGGGAAGGAAATTGGTCATATGCAAGTATCTCCTCTCTGCTTTGGCTATGGATTTATAAGACACGGCAGACCACTTTGTTATGCCTTCACCAAATATTTTCTCTTCTCCATATTCTATTTCATACATGTTGTGCAAATAATAAACCATTAATTTCCTAGCAGTGTAGTCAGTTATCCAGTTATTTTCTATCCTTGATTGTAAGAGCAGTATATTATTTAACAATAGCACAAGATAGCAAAAGAATCAACAATGCATCTTCCCTTGAATTTCTGCTATGCAAAGTAAACAGCCTTGAAATTATCTGCATGGGTATTTGGGACTGGAGTCTAAATTACCTTGACTAGACCTATGTTTTGCTGGACCTGACATTTCTCTACAGAAAAAGACATAATTATAAGCAACGGAAACAGTAATATTTTATTGGAATTGTGAACTGTACTATGCCATACAACCACTCAACAATTGTAGAATAACATTTGTAATGTTTATGATAGTGAAGGCTCATATTTAATTTTGCATATTTCCAATTGACAAATTCTCAGTCAGACTCCAAACATGATTTAAGTAAATATCTGCTCCCTGAACTGATGGATATTCCAAATATTTAAGCAATTTCTGAGTTTTCATGAGTATTCACATATTATATCATTTTATATATTTCATTTAATTTTATTATTAAATGCATTTAATTTTTATTTTAAATATGCAACTAATTCTAGGCATTGTCAACCATTCGAGGTAGAGCAGACCAGGAAACCCACATTATAAGTACTACTTTTATTCCAATGTTACAATAACAGAATCAAGCAAGTCTGAATGTGATCTCCCTCTTTCCCTCCATCCCTTTATCCTTGTGAGAACTAGAAACCATCAAGTATGACATGCTTTCTCAAATTACATTTCTGCCCCAAACTCATGTTTCTTTTCCCGACAGTTACCTTGATGGTAGCTCTTCTTCCTACCCCTCAAGGTTATTCCTACTGCTTATTACAAGTAACTAGTTTAACCCACATTATTGCTTAATTATTTGTCCTTTGTTTGTTTGTCAAAGACCAAAACAGATATTAAAAAAGGAAAAGAAAAATCCCTGTAGAGAATAAAGCAGTATAGTCAGAAACTTACACAAAAAATATTGAAGCTACCAAGATTACTCAACAGCTAGACATAAGATAGAAGTGTAACTTCAAGAAGAGAAATGGCTATTCTAGAAATATTTGGAAGCTTGTCAACTAAGAGGAGGAGTAATTATTGCATTATGTGTTGCATTGTTGTATTGCACCATATTTCTATCATCACCTTGTGATAGAAATCTACACGTGGAGATGTCATTTGTCAATTATTAGTTACAGCTTCTGTGTCAACCTATTGAGTTCTGCTAGCCAACTTAGTTTATTGTGGGAGAATAATTTTAGGAGTCTATACAAATTGTCTAAAACATTAAAACTTCACATGCTGATAAATGGCCAACATTTCTTCTCTGAATTTTACTTGGCTTAAAAAGAATTAAAATCTGCCTTGGACTATAGCCAAATTCTTTACACTTGATCATCAGGAAGCAACAAGGTGTCTTGGCTTCACCCCCTCCCCCCAACTTCTTGCCAAAAGGCAAACTGCTTTCTCCAAGTAAATCTAAAAAAAATTAAAGGCATAGTGTTCCATTGTTTCTGAGCTCATCCCCACTGTTATTTATTTCTTGTATGGATAAAAAGCAGGACATTCATATGAAATTAGTTGGGAAATCAGGAGACGCCATCCATTAATTTCCCAGGGATGTAAAGGTGTGGATTGCTTCGCTTCCATCGAGATTTTTGCTGCCACCAAATGGATTTGTTTTTTTGTATAAAAATCCAGGACTTTTGTGGCTGTTTACGCACAACTATGGCTGAGTGGGATCAGGGAAAAAGTTCTCTTACTTAACTGAGGCATAATGTCTTTGTCTGAAAATTCCATAGTTAAACAGGGACACATTCAAGCAATTGGTACTGTTTATATTTGCAAAACAAATCTGAGGACTAGTCTTGAGTCCAGTGATGAAATCTACTTACCTTCCCTACCGGTTCGGAAGTCCGCTCAACGTCCATGCAATGCACGTACATATGCCTTGTCGTGTATGAGTTTTCACCCTCTGTGCATGAG
>JANHFT010006599.1:105973-116592 GCA_032467955.1 Pseudoxenodon macrops | reverse complement strand
CTCAGCTTTTCTTTTGGTCCAACTTTCACAGCCATACATTGCAACTTGGAAAATCATAGCATTATCAGAGAACAAATACAAATAGCCTTATTAGAGACTGAAAAATAGCCTTGTTTTGCTGCTGAAATTTCTTTAATTTCTCAATTTGTATCGTATCGCTGTAGCTCTACCCAGCTTACTTGAGTTAAAACAAATTAAAAATAAATATAATAAGAGGCTAAAGCTCAGCTCATTTTGTTGTTGGGCTTCATTTGTGGGTGGGGGAAGTAACACTGAAATTTTATCCTCCTTAAACCATTATCAATTTCATACATTAGTGATTTGGCAAAACAGTGGATAGCCACGTTTACTATTTTAATGGAATGGTTTGAAAGGGCAGAATGGGGGCAAAGAGGTTACAGAACTTAGAATATGCTGTCAGCCATTCCATGAACTTTTCTGACCATAGCACACTTATTTCTGCCTGGGCAAAAACTAAGGCCAGTCAATATTGCTTTCAACATCCACTTTTCTGCAGTAAAGAGCATTTCATTATAAGTGCTAGATTGACAGCAGACTCCACCTCTCCTCTATTCCCCACTCACCCATATTTTTATTAGTCATATTGATGTATTTTCTTTGCTTTTTTTGTCCTTGTTCATTTTATTGTCCTATTATTATATCTTCACTTTGTTTAAACTTCCTTTTTGTTGTGGTTGTTGTAAACCACTTAAAATAGCTCCATGGCAAAGTAGGCGACAAATAAATTTAAGAATTATTATATTCCAAATAGTCACATATTCATTATATTTATTAACTTCAATTATATTGTTTATAGTGTTTCACTATATTCATTGTATTTCAGATATTTGATTCGAGAGCAATTTGGTGCAGTGGTTAAAGGCACCAGGACAGAAATAGGGAGAGCTTCAGTTCTTGTCCTGCTTTAAGTATAAAGCCAGCTGGGTGACCTTCAGTTAGTGACTAGCAAGAAGGCAAAAGTAAACCACTGTCAAAAACTTTGCCAAGAAAATTGCAGGGACCAGTCCGCAGGAATCAACACTAACCCGAAGGCACAATGTGTGTATGCCTATGTGTGATATGCACTTCAGAATCCTAAAAAGTCACCAAATTTATTAGACAGTCCTTGACTTTTGACCATAATTGAGCCCAAAATTTATGTTCCTAAGTGACAATTTATTGAGTTTTGTTCCATTTTCCGAACTTTTTTGCCACAGTTAAGTGAAAGATTGCAGTTGTTAAGTTACTAACATGGTTGTTAAGTGAATCTGGTTTTCCCATTGACCTTGCTTGTCAGGTCACAAAAGGGGATCCCATGACCCCAGAACACTGCAATCGTCATAAATACAAACGAGTTGCCAAACTTCCAATTTTTGATGGTATGACCATGGGGATGCTGCAATGGTTGTTAAGTGTGAAAAAGGTCATAAGTCACTTTGGTAACTTTGAATGGTCACTAAATGAACTGTTGTAAGTCAAGGACTACCTGTACATTACTATTTTTTTCTGACATTTTAAAATTATTTTACATCCACATTGTAAATCCTCAGTTTTGGGTGAAAAAAGTTGACTGGACAACTTTTGTAACTGTTGCAGAGATTTATCTGCATATAGCAAATAGCTAGACGTCTATAGAGATATGCCAAAATAATCTCCCGACACGCGCAATATATTTTAAACTCAACTAGACTCAGTTCGTTATAACTGCCTCCACCACCCCTCCTCCCCCAGAGTCAGTCGCATGAAAGTCACGTGGCCGCCCGAAACGCCATGACGGAGCCTTGACGTCTCTTCGTAATCACGCGCTTTCTCCTTCGCCCCTCCCGCCTCTCCGTTGCCTCAGCAACCGAGCCGTAAATCCACCCCATCTTCCGAACGGCCTTCTCTGCTGCGCTTCTCCGTTGCCACAACAACCACGTTGGACCGTAAATGAGAACAGTCGTCAAACTGTTAGACCCTTTGGGTTCTTAACAGTGCGTCGGGATTTTAAGTAAGCCGGGTGGTCTCTTTCTGGTCGGGTTCTACTTCTGCCGACGTCATCGGGGTTTGCCTTGTTGTTATCTGTGCGGGCGCCTCTTCCGCTGGGTTGCTTTCCGACATCCCATTCCAGATTGCAGTCCTGGGATTCCGGAGTGGTCTCCTATCCACGCATTAAGTGAGACCCAACTTGGATAGTAGCTTCTGTGCTCAGCAAGGTTCGGCAAGGAAGCGGCGAGAAGTTAACCTTTGGGCTAGGCTGCCCTTGCGCGCTTTTGCAAGCCACGTTTTACTGCCAAAGCTCAGTTTCCCTCTTCGACTCTAGCTCTGAAAATGAGGCTTTTTAAAGTGAAGAAGATAAGAGGCCAAATCAGGGAGACATAAACTCCTTGCACCAATTGAATTTCCGCGCAGTATACAGATGTTTTTTTAAAAAATGCTCATAGCAACCTAATTAAGGAATTAGGCATTCTTTTAGCTTTTACCATCATTAGTTAACGTGAGAACAATCGGGTATTTTGAGTAACAAGTTCATATACTGCATGCCAGCTTTTCCTAGAAAAGACCCAGAAGTCAACATGCAGTTGTTTTTCCTCAGGGAAACAAGCTCTTGTTACTTCCATTTTTTTGCAGATAAATTTATATGGAGTTTCTTACTTATGGTACTAAGAGTAGGAGATATCTCCAGGAACCGATTTATAAATACTGTTTGAAATAACAATAAAAGTTATTTCTTAACTGTTCTGAATAAGATAATGGAAAAAAATACATGACTGTGTGGGGGTGGATGTGTTATTACTTTCCCCTCAGTTAGCTTATGGTCTGTATAAAAGAAGAACTTGTGCAAACATCTTTTTTTTCCCTTTCCCCTTTTGGTATTGAGTGAAAGGTTATAAAAAGTGCCAGAGCAGATGGCAGCATCTAGCAGACACTAGACATTCCCCACCAACCTCCAGAAATGCTAAGCATGATCCAGCCTGTTTAATAATTGGATAGGGGAGAACATTGCAAGTGGCTAACCTGGAGATTAGAGGGGAAAGTCGCGAATATATTTTAAAAGAAAATAGTGGTCATATTACTGCCAAAGGTTCCAATGTGGATGGCTCTGACATCCCCTGAAGCTATATTTGATTCAAAATACTTTCTTTTGTGTTTGGGAAGAGCCTATACTTTAGTAAAGAGCAATACTGTTTATCATGCATAAAAGTCCATATTCAGTCTCTGGCATTTCCATTATTTTAAGCTTACACAACACTTTGCAAGCTATTAAGAATATGGGTAGTCTTTGTTTAACAATTACAATTGGGACTGGTATCACTAAGCAACATGGTTATTTAGTGAGGTGTCACATGACTATGGTGGATGTGTGACCTCAATTCTATCAAACTCACCTGTAATCATTAAGCACATCGCATGACTGCAGGTTGCAATTTTACTGACAGCTTCTCCATTTACTTTGCTTGTTGGAAGCAGGTTGTGAAGCACAGAAATGGTGTCCACGGAATACTACAATAGTCGTCAACACCTAACTGGTTGTAAAATGCCTGAATCTCAATTATAATCGCAGGAACGCTACAATGGTTATAACTGCAAGTTATTTTTTCAGTGCTGCCCTAATTGTAAATGGTGCTTAACAGGGAAGTTGCTAAGTGAGGACTACCTATATGTAGCTTTGGACAACATAAACAATAATTTAGAATATAACCAAATATTTCTTTATGATATTTACCCTTAGGTATTTCCATTGAAAGAGAAAGATAATACCAAATGGCAGAAGCAGTTTTTCATCCTCCCAGAAGGAAAAGAAAAGTATATGAATCATATGATTCCCCATTCCCTATTTCTCCTTCCGTAGAAGGCAGTCATGGAAGAGTTTATAAAATGTGCCGGGCTGAATTGATAAATAACAATGTAATTGTGAAGAATCCTGAAGATATAGAACAGCTATATAGCAAGGTATTTTTGGCTCATTTTATCTGTATAATCCATTAAATTAATGAGTCTTGGATATTGATCCTGTGTTTCTGTCTGAACAAAGAATGTTTTGTTGAATGAATAATATAGCTTTGCTTGTTTTCTAGGGATTTTTTGGAAAAGGTATTCTCTCAAGAAGTCGACCAGAATATAATATTTCTGATCCCATGTTGACTGCTAAATGGAAAGGTAAACTGAAGCGTGCGTGTGTGTGTTTGTGTGTGTAATTAGACTTATATAGCCCCATCTTATATACCAGAATCCTGGACAGGATCACAGAACAGCAACAATCAATCTCCTGCCTCCCCCTACCAACCTGGCACCCTAAAAGCAATACACCTCAACTGAATTGAGCTCTAGCTTCACCCTACTCTGCAGGAACAGCCAATTGTTCAAAGATTAGGAGAGTGAAGGCCTGCCATATTTCAGGATAAAGGGTGTTTCACAAAGCAGGGGCTGTGGAGAGAAGGCACACTTTCTTGATCCCATGGGTTCATTTAGCATTTAAAGAAAGGGATCTAGCATGAGCCCACCCTATCAGAACTAGTTGAAAAAGTAGATAGATACTGTGGGAGATACATTTGAACAAATAACCTGGCGTTTCACCCTTAAAAGAATCTTCCTTAAAAAGAGAAGGTTGGAGAATGGACAAAAATTGTCCAACTCAGTTGAGTCCAAGGAAGGCCTCTTGAGAAACACATACTAATGCATCCTTCAAGAGAGGTAGCCCTGCCCCATCCTTCAGTATGTCAGTAATCACTGCTTGGATCCAACTGCATGTCACGTCCCAGAGGATTTTAAGTAGCCAAGAGGGGCGCCAGTCCAGCAGAAAAGTAGCAAAACTGGCATCCCTGAGGACCTCTGTCCATTTCCTCAGAAGTAACCAGCTCAGAATCTTCCCAGAAAAATTAAAAAGGCATGTGGTAGGCATTTTGTTACACAATATTGCAACAGTGCTGCTTTCATTCTCTGATTGTGCAGATTGAGAGACAGCTACAGTTTTCAAATTTATTTAAATATCAGCATATTTCTAGATTTATTTACCCCATATATACTGGCCCTCTCCCAACATTCAATGTAATTTTCATAATAAAGAATTTTGAATATTATACAGTAAATATCTTATTTTTTTGAAACTGTATCCAAACTGTTATTAATGTTTTAATATGTACATAAAAATAGTAATTATACTTTCTATTGCAGATGCTAAATTAAATATGCCAATAATCTCATCAAAAAAGTAAGTTTCCTTTTTGCTTTGTTTAGCCTAGAGTTTGAGCATACTTAGTAACTATAAAAGTATCAGTTTAATCAAGTGTTGTCTCATTATTAAGATACTTTAAAGAAACAAAGTACTCTTTCTTTGATTCCCCAATTAAGTCTTTGTACCATTATCGTTCCAATTATTAAGTAATTATAGTGGAGAAATCTAAATATGGGCAGGGCTTTTTGAACCAAGAATTATCAAGCAATGATTTAAATTATAATTTGATGTGCATTTTGAGTACTACCAATAGAAGAGAATATTTATAATTCAGGATTGAACTGTGGGATTTTGGTGCTCAATCAGCCTGGTAATTTTCTTACAAGCGTTTCATTATCAAACTGGGTAACATCGTGAATATATTTTCAAGTATTAAACTAGCAGTCATGTGTTGCAATATATGATATACCGAATCTTGCTTCAGAATTAACAGGAAAGTATATCAAGCGTGGTCCCATTTTTCTTGTTCTCATATCAAAGAAAACAATTTTATAAATTTCTAGGTGAATTACACTTTTTTTTACAAGGGCTTGGTATGGGGAATCTTGACTTGTTTAAATTTTGGTTAGTGAAGAAATCAGAGTGATTATGGTTTGTTCCCAATTATAATTTCAGCAAACCCTGTCTATCCAGAATTTTCGGTGATTTTACTTCTTGGAATTAATACTTTCTTCTGGAACAGTTAAACTGGTTGCACATTTAAACTTGCCTTTTTTGAATGGAGGACAGTTTTTGGCCATACTTGGTCAGAAGTGGAGTTTGGATTAGCTACAACTTTTCAGTCTCAGATTCTATAATTCAGTAGAAAACCTGTGTCGATACATTTTATTCTCATGAAGGATGATCTTTAGAAAAATTGTATATGCTTCATTCCTCACAGACTTTTAATATAGAGATAAAAACATTTTTCTGAGAATGCGGCACATATTCATGTTCTGAAGCAATAATAACAACTTCCCTCTTTATAAGAGCCTGAACTTCAGAGTAATCCTTCTTTGCTATATTTAGAAATGCAGAAAAAAGCCTTGCTTATGGCAAAGAACAACATATTTAAAATGGCTGGATCCTTTCAGTCTGATCTCTGATAGCAAAAACAAGTTGCTTATACAGTTAAGAGATCCTCAAATAATTATAAAGGCATATGAAATAACTTCTCTTCTTTTTGAAATTACTGTATACTTCCTTATCCAAGTTTAAGAAGGGTTAAAAAATATTGTGATATCAAAGCAGAACATTTTTTAGAATTCTTAATCAGATCAGTTAACTGTACTGTGTAAAAGGGGTGTCAAACTCACAGGGTGATCCGGCCCACGGGGTGCTTAAATCTGGCCCACTGTGCTGGCCTGGAAATAGCAAAGGACCGGGCCATGGTTCCTCTGGCAGCCAAAAATGTGAATGATACCATGAATCTACCGTAATGACATTGACTCTCACCTATAGGAATGATCATGTGCTGCCAGAACCTTGCCTCTGGTCTCGTTTCCATTCTCTATTACAATATGAATGATACAGTTTGAAAAGAAACCACTGGCCCCTTTACAGTTACATAAGTCTCTGGGTCTATCTCAGCTTCAATCCATAAGAAACTAGGATTGCAGCTAAATGTCTAAATTCACCCCTAAAAGACGGTGGAAATGTTGTCTTATACACGGAATATAGCCATTTTTGGCCTCCCGAAGCCCTGCTCCCGCGTCTCATTTTTGCAAAAAAATGAGTCCGTTTTTCAACCATTTTTGTGAAAAACAGGGCGTGCAGAGAGTTTGGGAGGCCTGCAGAGTGCTTCTGGACAAAAACATTTTTTTTCTTACCTCGTCGAAATCTTGGTGCACCTTATACACCGGTGTGTTTTATAGTCCGAAAAATACGGTAGGTCTTCAGTAAAACTCGAGAAGTGATAATTTGTTTTACAGATACTTTTATATTGTTCATACATTTATTTATGAGCCCGTACTTTCTGTTTTCTTCTATTCTAGATACCAGCATTGTGTTGAATGGGCTAAAAAACGTCTGTCAGAACAGGGAATGGATGACTCCACAATTAAAAATATCATACAAAATTACACTAAACAAATTAATCTGAGACTAGAAACTGGACAAAATAATGGTTTTCAAGATGAAGAAACATCTAAAATGGAAACTAATAAGGAAGAACCAAAGCTTTTAATGACTTCATCTGAAATTAACGTGAATAACAGGTCTTTCAAAGATAATTCAAATTGTGATTTATTAGACAAACATGACTGTAGTGAATCAGATATAACAGACTCTAACGTTTTAGCTAAAACTCCTTCACCACAACCATGTTCTCTCAATATGCATGACAGCTGCAGAGAAGACAATTATGTTGAACCAGAATCTCATTGTTTCAGTAATAATGAATATGAGCATGAGCTCGTATTAATAGAAGAAAAGGAATCAGATTTGTGTATGGAAGGGAAAACAAGTGAGGAATTGCATGTAAGTATAACTTGATTCTGGGTAATGGTAAAGTCAATTTAAAACTTATTAAATTGGGTATTTTGCTTTATAGAGGTCCTTTATCCCTTTTTATTAAGAGATCCTGAAACTAATCAGCTGATGGATATCCGCAAAGTGCACTTAAAGAAATTATTTGCCATTTTACTTCAGGAGTCGTGTTGCAATTCTTCTGTCCTATCCAAAGCATGTTGCAACACCAATGAGACTGACTAGGGATATCCAGAAAGTCATGTCTTTGCACCAGTGCTATAATGTTAGAGCAAAAGCAGGAAGATTTAGGAATGAAAAGCCAAAAAGATCAAGAGGATGTCTTATGGCACAAAGGAAATATAATTCATTATGATGGCTGACCTTTCGCTGATGCTATGTAAATTACAGAGGTGTTTTGATTTCTTCTTTATAACTTTTATTACTTTCTTGTAGTTAATTAAAAAAGCAAACTTAGTATGCCGAAGAAATCCCTTCAGGATTCTTGAATATCTGCAACTCAGTCTAGAAGAGGTAAGTTTTATGGGCTCTCTTAGTTTGCATCTACATATATTAGGAAAAAGCCTTATAAAGAAGTCTCTTTTTTAAAAGTCTAAATTAAAAACTTCTAGACAAATGTATAAGACTGGGAGATTAAATGGATGTTTGCATAATTGGAAAAGCAAAGTGGCATTGTCTAATAAACCCATTGTCTGATTAAGCAGCAACTAGCTGGAGTTACTGATCCATTTGCTACCAAATGTTGCATGATAGCAAAAATTGACTTACACAGTCTTACCAATTCATACTTTTTTCACAGAATTGTTCCCTGAGATTTTCCCTTGATTTCCTCCTTCAGCAATGGATTTCTGTTGCTTAGCACTAATATTCACAACAGAAGTTTATTCCTCTCTGGACTGCTTCCATTTTGTTATAGTACTTAAGTAAGGGGGGAAATATCCTTTTTTCCCAGTTTAACTTGCTTTGGAAAATGTCTTTGGTATTATAATTGCTTTTCTGTAATCCTATAGTTGCTTATTCAGATGTAAATGAATCTAATGACCCCATTTTCTTATAAAATTGTCAATATTGCACAATAATTTTGTATATTTAAATACGATTTGTAACTATCTATATAAGAAAGCTTTCCCCCAGTCTAGTACTTTAAACATGCACAAACTAATTTTATTTGATGTCATTTTTAGGCTTTTTTCCTGGTCTATGCTCTGGGATGTTTAAATATTTATTGCAATGAGGTAAGTTAATGCCTGTTGTCAGTAGTAATTCTTGAGTGACAGATCTATTGATTGGAATATTGCTTATTAACAAATAATAAAGCACACTGTTTCTAAGGCTCTTTATATCAACTTTAAAAAGGGATGCTTACTTTTCCATTAATATAAAGGAGCAATACTATTTATTTGTTCATGTTAACAATTTTACTTATTTGTGTATATACATTTTTTGGCTGCATTCCTGAAGTAATATTTTTGCCTAAAATTGACAGCTCCACTTCTATACAAGTATGTGGCAATTATATTTTTTTTAAAGAAAGTTTATTTCTTTAAATTATTTAATAAATGATTGTTGAACTGTTATCACTGTGAAATATTAATAGCCCTAAAAAAGCTACTGTTGTCTGCTTTTTATAACCAATTTTATACTTGGCTTCTATTTTGTTTGTTTTTATAATTTTGCAAAACACTGTTTATAACATTTCTATAATATTAGAATATATTTAATCACAATCATATGGTTGTGTTTTTAAGGCACCTTTATCTATTTTGAAGCTATGGGAACTTTTTAGTAAAGCACAACCCAACTTTAAGGCTACATACATGGCTTATCATTACTTCCGCAGTAAAGGATGGGTCCCTAAAGTTGGCCTGAAATATGGAACTGATTTGCGTAAGTAGTATTCTTCCATTATTAGCACCATACAAGAGTGGGTCCATTCACTTGCTCTGTTATGTGAATGTCCCTCTTTCTTTACATTCAATCATTCTTTAGTGGAGTTGATGTTCTGCTGCTAGGAATATTGGCATATTATCTTGAATATAGTTACGTCTGCTTGTCATATTCTTGGAATATATTATGTGAAGGCAGCTGTACTCTTCCCTGTAAGCTGTGTTTAAACTGAACATCCCATTTTAGGGATATGTGCTGTTTGGAGAAAAAAATGGCTAAGAATAATGCTGGGCTTTATTGTTCTATGATATAAGTAGTCCTCAACTTACAACAGTTCATTTAGTGACCATTCAAAATGACAACAGCACTGAAAAGAGTGACCTATATCCATTTTTCAGAGTTACGACCTTTGCAGCATTCCCATGATCATGTGATCAAAATTCAGATGCTTGGCAACTGGTTCATACTTAAGACTGTTGCTGTGTCCCAAAGTCATGGGATCACTTTTTGCAACCTTCTCACAAGCAAAGTCAATGGGGAAGCCAGATTTGCTTTACAACCGTTACTAGCTTAACAACTTCAATGGTTCACTTAACAATTGTGACAAAAAAGGTTGTAAAATGGGGCAAAACTCACTTAACAAATGTCTCACTTAACAACAGAAATTTTGCGCTCAATTGTGGTCATAACTTGAAGACTACCTGTATGTGATTGTATTTATGTATTAAGTGTCCAGTTCAGTTGATATATAATATTTTCTTTCTGTACATCAGTAAAGCTGTACTAAACAGCCTGTGATCCCTTGGCTCATTGTTTCCTTATAAGATTACAGTTTCCTCAACACCATCAACAATGGCAGGGCTTCTAATTTGTCTCAAAAGTTCTTAAAAATTCAGGGGAATATTCAGAATGCATCTGCCTCAAACAAAGCCCAGTAGAACTATATAGCACAGTCTGACTACAGGAAATGTTTTATGAAAATTATTATAATTGTTTTTATAAAATTGTTAAATTTCAATTTCATGGGAGCCAATTCCATGGAATTTCAATT
>JANHFT010006599.1:90108-101669 GCA_032467955.1 Pseudoxenodon macrops | reverse complement strand
AAATTCACAAATATATGCTCCTACCACCTCTCCCCAAAATATAACAAGAATTATCTGTATTTTCATTGATCAACTGTCACCTTATTTAGAGTTGAAGCAACCATTATATATTGATTAGAAGGGATCAATATTTAGGAAATAATCATTCTTCCATTTATTTAGAGATGAAGCAACCATTTCCATTAATAGTCTCAGTACTACTCGTAGTTGTGCCAATGATCATGTCTCTGGCTTGCTATAGCTTGGTGTGAACCACATACTTACATAAGGTAGAAGCAGCCCAAATGCAGTATTTCTCCTTAAGCTATCTCTTCAGTAGGAAAATATGCATTAGCTAACAATATTATTCAGCAACCGTATTTATGTATTTTACTTATTTTTTTAACCAATGTCTTTTCTTTTTAAAGGAATTGATCCTAAATCGCTGGGTTTCATCCTCTGAACGCAGTGAACAAGAAGAGGCGTGAAATTGGAATCCAAAGTTGAGCAATATTAATAATAGAACCGTAGTAAACTAAATAAATGTTAACCATTCCTCCTTTTAGCATGTGTATATTAAATGTATATAATATAATATAGAGCACTACAAGTTTCATTTTTTATGAAAGCTCAAATGGATAGTGACAATTAACATGAGCATGTTTTGGGATGATTTGCTTCTAGGGTTAATTAACCTGTACTATAGTCCTGGCTCAAAATGTTGTTCTAGTTACACCATGTATGTTGGAGATGGCTTAAATCAATTAAACAAAAAAGTAGATTCTTTTTACTTGTCAACCAAATTTTTTTGCTACATTATGCCAAATAAAAGTATCTTTTTTCAAGTGGTTGATAGTTATGTGTCCCTTCCAGCCCTATGATTCTATTAATGCTGAATTTAATTTTGTTGGTTGGTAGGAATTTCCCTTAACTTATTCATGAATACACCCACAGAAAGGAAAGTATCATTGTCATTGCTAAATAAAATGTCATTGTCTTTGCTCCAGTGCCATCTGGAGTAGAGAAAGATTTATTAAAAATTGTCTGTGACTTCCAACAAATAGGAAGTGTTTCTTAATCCCATCCATGGAAAAAATCATTTCGATTCGTAGATTCTTGGACTTCATTTCAATGTCTTTAAATTAAAATAATGCTAAATATAATTATTTACACAGGAAGAAAAGCTGTTTATTAGAAAAATTACATTGTGATTCAGTTTCGGCAGTTTTATGGATAATAGCAAATAATTCTGATTTCTCTTGGATTTCTGTCCAATTAAATATGATGGTAATGTTTCCCACTTTCCTTACAACAAGATAGGAACAATGCCTTATGTCTTAACTCGAATATTTTAATTTTACTTACAGTAAGTGCTTCAGCCTAAAGTCAAATGGTATTGGTAGAAGTATTGCCTTTTTGAGCAGGATGGTCAACAACATAAAAACCATTCTTGCATATTTCTTTATAGATGGTGATATATTTGGAAGCTTTTCTTGTTCGCGGAATTACAAATTTCTCTGTAAATTCATTTTTATTCATTTGCTGTTGCTTTTGGGCACTCAACACACAATTAATGAATGTTAGTGCATATGTATAACAATTATGGAAACATTCTTCATACCTGTTAAATAGATAAAGAGAAATGAATCTCAAAGCAGCAAAAAAGAAAACTCCTGCATAACTACTGTATATTTTATTAACTCCGGGTATATTTATAACACATTTTCTCAATGGGAATAGAATTCTAAACAACTCTTAACTTATTTAACATAATTATCCTGCTCTTTAACCAAAACAGACATCCAAAGACCCTGTTATTCAGTCTAAATAAGGGAGAAGAAAAGAGAAAACCAGGCACTGGTTTTAGTTGCAAATTTGTATCATGCTCAGCTAGAATAGAAATAAATAGTGGCAGCCTTATAAATAGAATAGATTTACAAATAAGAAAAAGTGTGGCAAAAAATATTGCCAGACAAGGATATTGCAGTAAATTATTTACTAATCCTGTGTGTTTATCTTTTGAGCATTATTGGAAAATATGAGTTTAGTAGCTTCTTGCATGAAAGCCTGAAAAAATTGACATTGCTTAGCTGATAGTAGGAAGGTGCTCGACTTATCATGAAAACTCACTGCAGTTGTTAAGTTAGTAACATTGTTGAATCTAGCATCTTCGTTGACTTTGTTCGTCAGGTAGTCTCAAAAAGTGATCACCTGATGCTGGTGGCCAAGTGCCCAAATTTTGATCATGTGACCATGAGGATGCTGCAACAGTTGTAAATGTGAAAAACGGTCATAAGTCACTTTTTTCAGTAGCACTAACTTCAAATAGCTACTAAACAAATGGTTGTAGGTTGAGGACTGCCTGTATCTCAATTTTTCAAAAATGTATTTTGAAAAGATCTTTCTAGTTTGCGTCTGAAACCACTTTTCTTTTCCTGTCCCAAATTTTCCTTCTGAAATAATAATGAAATCTCAGAAAATAAATATCTAGCACTTGCCACCTGAGGTTGTTACCTTATTTCATCTAATGATAATTGAAGCCTATTCGTCTAAAATATAGAAATATTATGGAACACTGGAACTACTTTCTGTTGTAGAATAATCAATGTTTTAATTGCAATCTATTTATTTAGAACTCTTGTTAAGTAAATTAAACACAGATAGTCCTTACTTAATTAATACAATTGAGACTGGGAACCCCATCACTAAATGATGCAGTCATTGAGTGAAAGATCACATGACTGTTCCTTGCATACAGCGTCAGTGTTCTTGCAGTCATTAAATGAACCACCCACATCATTAAGCACAATGTCAATGTAGGGTAAGTTGCAACTTACAATTTACTGCTAGCTTACCCACTGACTTTGCTTGTCAGAAACCAGCTGAGAATATTACCAATGGCAACCATGTGAGACCATGGGATACTGCCACCATATAAATGAGCTTTTTTTTTCATGCCATCATAAGTTCAAATAATTGCTAAACAATGCAGTCATTAACCCAGGACTACCTCTATTTCTTAGAACAGGCTAATGAAGACAGATACTGAAAAGGTTTATTCTCGCCAAATGATTACATGAGACTCATCTGTAACTCGCAGCCTAAGCAAAGTCCAAAAATTTAACATCTTCGTTTTGCTATCTTAGAAGGAGTCACCAATACATTTTGAATTCTGTACCTGTGTGGAAGCCAAATATCTGTTGCTGAAAATTGTCCTAGATAGGTATCCCATTGGTTAAGGAGGCCATACATATCAGGCTGCACTAGTGGAATGCTCACACATTGTTCCCAGCCATATTCAGCAATGGTAATACCAGTTTCATTGTAATTATACACCAAACCTACAAATACAACAACAGATGCAATCAGAAGGGCATAATATGGAAAGTGTGATTATCATATATTAGTAACTATCTCTTGTGATATTTTCATTTCCTTTACAGACACATACAGAAGCTATTTGAAGATCCTGATTATAAGAATAATGTGGAATAGTGGAACAAAGAATATTTACAAAATGTGGTTTTCTGACCAATTATCTAAGCATTTATCATCTAAGCTTTTGGTCTCTCAAGAACATTAAAATATATCATTTTGAACAATAGAATGATTATTCTAAATTTACTTTGCAAAAATAAAATAACCTTTCAGAGTTTGCCATCTTTTATCCATGTTCCCATTCTGAATGATATAATTAAATATTTTAGGCTTGTCCTGCAAGACTGCCCTTTTTCAAGCTGCATAAGAGTGAACAGCATTCACTCTTATTCTATATGTTGATGTCAAATATGTAAGACAACTATGAAAGATTTAGTCATATTATTCAACATAAATCCCAGCAAATGAAAAGATAGATGAAATTTTAGTGAGTAGGCAAAGTCTATTTGTATATAAGCCCTATGTACAGTGAGAACCTTTAATTGGAACTGTTGATTTAGACTTGAGGTATAACTTGACTATAACTTTGTTGCTTATCACTATTCTTGTGAGCTTACACACTGGAAACAAATTCCTTGTGTGTCTAATCATACTTGGCCAATAAAGAATTCTATTCTATTCTATTAAAAAAAAAAGATGATAGAAGGAAAGCAAAATAGTTTGAAAACTGAGAAACAGAAGAACCCAGGAATATTTGCTAAAGAAGAAATACCGATGCTGTCAATAAATAGAGAAAGAAAGCCAAAAGAGTCGGATTAATACTTCAAGAAGCAGCCAATGCTTCTGCATCCTATGTATACAAAGAAGCCAGTGGCCTGAAGAATGGAGGGGCAGAGAACCACCTTAATACACATGTTGTCAGTACAACTGTACAAGCATCCAACTGTTCCTTGACAAAGAGCATCCTAGCCCTCACATGCACTCAGAACTGAACCTCTGCACAAAATTGAGAGTTAGCAAATACTTGAAATTAATAATTTCAAATATATAGTGCTTCCAAAATTATCTCAGTCTTTGTCTTCTCTAAAGGCTCATTAATTTACTCTGTACAAGACACAGAAGGGTGATCCTATCCAGTGCTTCCTAGTTCTCTCAAGTATATATATCCAGCCCCAAGATATGTTGCCTCCCCACTTTTTTATCAGTGGAGTAGATTACTGGACACTTTGAAAGAGGGCTTGGCATATACAGCTGCTACTGGCAATCCAGTTTGCATGTCCGCAACCCATGCCACCTCTAGAATCAAACTGCCTTTAAAACCTTATTAAATTACTTTCTGATAAGCAGTGAGCTACATGGGCCCTTCTAACTGGAAATGACTTGAGGAATAAACCAGAAAAACTACTTGCCTGGAGACTTCCTGGCCAACAGAGACTTGTGTTTGAACTGAAGGGAAGGAGTTTTGAGTTGTAAAGCTGCTTCCAATGGAACAGAATGATATCAGAGTTAGGAGGAAATAGTAGAAGCTGCAAATATTCCTGGTTTATTAGTGAAGAAACCGTTCTTCTCATTCTGTTATAATTCTGAACACATTCTTCCTAGTTGTAGCTAGGGCACATATTTATGTATTAACAAATGTGTATGCCCATTCATCAACAACAGAAATAAAAATTACAATAATTATGTGTCATGAAGTTGGTGGCACCTCAGCAACCACCTAGATTTTCTTCACAATACACAATCATAAACTATTATGTGTACCTGCATAAGAAACAGATCTATGCTGTACTTCACTAAACATCCTGGTTACTGTGCCTGGGGCAGAGAGGGGAAACCTAGGTCTTTATGGCTTTCTAGAAGGCCACCAGGGTTGGAGCCCTCAACCCTCCTGGTGTTCCAAAAGGCAGAAGCTATGATAGAATAGGCACATTTCCTAGGCTCCACACTAGGTGACACTGCTTCACAGTGGCCATTTCATATTGCTATCAGCACTGCATGTAACCAAACTACTTTCAGGATAGAAAATACAAATTGTTTGTCTTGTACAGTATATACTTACAATGCATGAAGACTTCATATTAGAAGGTTAATTATATGTTTTTCTTACCATTGGTGTTAGTTATTCCAACATGAAGGTCAGAATCTCCATCATAATCTCTGAAAAGACATTTAATGTTTCACTTTGGAAAAAGACATTCGAGATTATTATTTTTACTTATTTGAATAGTTTTTGAAAAATAGGCTGGATATAATGCTATTCAAATACAATTAGAGATACAAAAGTTGTTTGCTTAGCAAGAGTAATTACAGTACTTCTAAAAACCTCTGAGTAAAAAGCTCTCCAGTAATCAGATGTGTAAAAATCCTTTTCTAAATTGGTGCTTGCCTTATATTCTAGTAATGATAGAAGGCAGTTTCTATGTGCCTTGTTCTAACCATAGAATAACAAGGAAGACCCATACCTTAGAAATGTTCCTATAGTGGGCTTCAGTAAAAAAGCACATCTTTCTCGGTGTCCATTAACAAATGGGCTTGGAATACTGACAGGTGCTTCTTCCAGACTTCCGTAAATCAACCTTTGCCCACATAATGGACAGCTCTCGGGAACTAAGCAGCCAAAAATATCTTTGTCGCAGTGGGTGACTTTAATTAAGGCTCTCTCTGAGTCCAAAGGTTGCATAATCAGTCCTTCCTTGGATAAATGAACCTGCTTTCCAACTTGTATTTAATAAACAGAAGCCAGTAGAATTGGACATTGAAAGAAGGAAGAGATTAGTTGAGAATGACAGGTCCCAATACCAATTCTTCCTCTACTGTGGACTGAATTAGCAAATGAGATACAAGATATGGGAGGGACAGCTTTTCCTGGACATTCTTTTAAAGAGATAGTGTTCATTTTTTGTATTAATTGTATCTGGTACTTGTGTGCTGACTTAGTTTTTGATACATAGAAACCATCACATTTGTCTATTATTAGTCTGTAGAATAACCTGTTAATTAATGTTAAACACATACATCTTTGTAGATCTATCCCCCTTGATTAAAATGAGGAATAAACAAATTTAGAATTACCACCATCTCTGCCTGACAAAGATCTTCTGACTTTTGCACTACAGGCAAAAATGTAAAATGTTTTCTAGTTTATTTGGTCATAAACTAAAACTTTCCAAATACAACCCTACTATTCTTGGTAGATGTTCTGGCTGAGGTTTTCAGGAACTGCAGTACCAAATTATCAGAAAGAAACCAGATTGGGAAATATTAGTTTTGTCCTTGGCAGGAAAAGATCAGCATCCTAAATTTAATGCTGGATTATCATAGTTATTAAAGCCAGGGGACACCATCTCTTTTTATTAATATTCTATTAATTTGAATAATATAAATCTATTCTGACATACAAATGAATGCAAAAAAAAAGTATTGCAGACAACTCACAATGTTGTCCAATAAAAACATAGATATGAAAGATCAAATAAAAATTAAGATTTCCAGATCTGAAACAGTTGCATACTTCTCATAAGCTGCCAAATATCAGAGAGTACAAGGACCCAATACCACAAAAGTTCCCAAAAGTTCTATCCCGGGTTCTAGTTAGGTAGTACTGTTATGACAGCAATAGGCTACTATCTGCATACTGTACAGATTATGTTTCCACAAAACAATAAACAAATATATTTATTATAAATGCTTACAAATGACATAAGATCGAGGATATTTGCATCCAATTGCTGATTTTCCAATTATTTCTTGCTATCCTTACAAGATCAGGTTTGTTTAACTGCTTATTTGCTTTATATTATACTGTTTTATGCAATATAAACTATCCTTTGTCCTAACCTTTAGTCATGAGACTACTGTAACACTTTCCTGATCTCTATGTGCTCTGCCTTTTAATCTATACATTTTACAAGATAACTTCAAATCAGATAATCAAAAGGAAAATACAGCATGAAGAGTTTGGGTTAGATGGACTGTAAATTGATTTAAAATGTGCTAATTGTTATTAGCGCCAGAATCGTTATCAAGTTATTCCACGTACACTTTTAGGATACTCATATTTTCTCCGTGTGTTTGTGTCTGTGTGTGTACACATAAAAGACGGATTTTCTCATTTAAAAAGCATTTTATAACTTGGGTTCTGATACATCTATATAGCTCGATCTGTATGTCAAGATAAATCCTTTAATGTCCCAGTTTCACACTTATCTTTTTTTTTTTTTTGCTGCAACTTAAAACATTTTATTGCAATAAATCTACATTGGCCCAGCAGACCTCAAAAACGAGGACAAAAACCAGACCCTCTCCTCTTACTTGTTGTGTATGCCTCCCCCCCAATTCCCTGCCAAACAGGCAACACGAATCATAGATATCACAAAAATAGCGGGTCCCGAAACCCTATCACTTTAAACTGAGGAGGGGGCACTCTGGGCGGCAATCTCGCTTCCACCAGGCGGCCGCTGTCCCGCCTTCCGGATCTCTACGGATTGATCGTGAATGTACTGAATGCCCGGGGAGTCGTATTAGTCTATGGTAGGCAAAAAGCAAGAGGTTGCCCGTCCCTTTCCCGACTGACAGTTTGGTATTAAAAGGCGGTTTTCCAATAATTTTTCAGTCTGGAAAAGGGCGGCCGATTTCCTTCCGATATTTAAGCGGCCCTCCTACTAAAAGATACTATACTGCCCATCTCCCCCGTGTGAAAGAAAGCACCCCTCCCCGCTCTCTCCTACTCTATGGTAGAATGTTTCATTCATAATTTCCGTCCGGAAACCAGTTCCTGTAGCAAAGGCCCGGCTCTCTTTGTTGGGCTCCCAAACTGCTTTCCCTTCCTCTCCCTCCCCCCCCCTTCCCCGGCGCTACAGCGGAACCAAAATGCGAGGAGGCGCGCAGGGAGGAGACACCGAAGCAGGAGCGGTGCCAAAGAAGACATGAGCAGCACGAAGGACGTGACCTGCAGGTCTGAGGGAGCAGTTACCGCTTGGGATCAGCGATCTCTGCTTTCCTCCCCACCCCGAAAAACGGACGGGCGCTTGGAGACGCTCCGCCCACGGGGAGGGGGTGGGAAGAGGAGGACGGGACCGAGATGCCTCCCGGCTCCTTTCTCGCTCTCTTCGCCGGTCTCCTCCATCTCCGACTAAGCCTCGAGAGGAAGGGAAAAGCCGGAGAACCGATGGTTCTTTGTCCTTGTTTCGCTAACTCGCCATCCCATCCCTTTCACGCGTCCCTAGTGGCTCTCTTTCACTTCCCCCAGTTGTGTGTGTGTGTGTGTGTGTGTGTGTGTGTGTGTGTGTGTGTTGTAGCCATATGCGCATTACATACAGAGCTTTTCCCGCTAACTCGCCACCCCATCCTTTTCATGTGGTCCCCAATGGCTCTTTTTCACTTCCCCCAGTTTGCTTGTTTGTGTGTGTGTTGTAGCCCTTGAAAATGGCCATTATACGTAGGAGAGCTTTTTCTGCTAAGTCTCCGTCCCCACCTTTTCACGGGGTCCCTAGTGGCCCTCTTTCACTTTCCCTATTGTGTGTGTGTATGTGTTGTATTGCACATTACACATAGGGGAGCTTTTTGCAGAACAGGGAGGGTTATTGAGGGTTACTGATTCCCCCTTAAAAAATCTAAACCTGATTTCCCCTAAATTATTCCTAAAGGAAAGTGTTTCTTAGGACCAAGGCCTTTGTGCAATTGACCCAGAAAACACCTAAACATCTCTACAAGTCAATATCAGGAGGTTCTCTTTTAATTCCCTAACATAAAAGATTGAAGTTTCACACAGGATGGAAGTGTAGCATTCTGATTGTGGATTGCTGATTTGCCCCCAAAGTTTCCTTATTGATATTCAGGGGAATCTTTTTAGGATATAAAGTACGTGCATTTAGAATCTTAAATATATATTTTGTAAGTTATTTTAAAAGCGCCAGAAAAACCCAACATTGCTAGAGGAATCAGTGTAACCCTATTTGAGCTGTGAGTCTGCCTCTTATTTTAGGATATTTGCATATTTCAATATACAGATATTTCACATTCTTTTCTGAACTTTCTGGAGAAAATCTTGGCAGATTTATTCATGGACTTGACAAATATTGAAAAAAGAATTATGTGTTTTGACATTTGTTGGTGTATAACTTAACATTTATATTATTGCAGGTATTTTGTACAAGGAGTATGCCGTGAAGGAAATAGGTGTCTGTTTTCCCATGACTTGTCTACAAGCAAACGATCTACTATCTGCAAATTCTATCAAAAAGGACAGTGTGCCTATGGAAGTCGCTGCAAGTATGTGTTATTGGGTTCCAAGAGAAAATCTGCAGTTATTTTATTATGCTAAAGACATTTAAGAAGCTGCTTATTGTTTGTGTACTTGTACTTCATGCCACTACATTTCTTATAATTACTTAGTAGCACTGTTTGCTGTGAGATGATTGGGAGCTGAAGGAATCTGGGAAAGCCTCTTTTAAAAGAGGAACTTTTGAATTTTGATAACTCTTTTAAAAGAAACTGCAGAAAGATATGGTCCATTAATAGGTTTCATTTTTAGCGAGATGGTTTTCTAAAAGTTTGCAAGTTTAGCACCCCGATTATATGCAAAATGAAATTCAGCAGGTCTTGCTCCCAAATAAGTGATAAACTTGGCAATCTCAAAGTACACTGATAATGCAATGTTCAGACCCCAACTGTTAAAAGGAGGAAAGACTCTTGCATTTGTAGTTTAATTTTTTTTTTTTTTACTTGAACTCCAAAATCCAGTTCAGATATAAATTATATGTTAAAACTACTAAGAATTGAGAAATCCTGATCTATTGTAAAATACCCAGAGATCCACCAATAGATTCTGATTTACTTTCTATATATATCCACATCTTAAAGTTGTCATCCTGCACATGCTTGAATATTTATTTTATTAAATTTATTAAATTAAGATTGTTAAACTAGAATATATGATAATAATCCATATTGAATTTAATGAGTGGCTATATCGGACTATCATTTGGAATTCTACTATATATCATTATATTGCTTTACAATTACCGTAAGTTACATGGAACTTTGAATTTCACAGGATTTTTAATATATAGTTTCAGTTATATTATAAAGTTAATCACTCAGGCATTTAAATAACTACAAGCCTGTTAATTCTTACTTCTTTTATCTTTGGCATCTTTCTCCTAGGATTAGAATAATTTAGGTTCCTACATTGAGATTATCAGTTCTGTGAAACAAATCCATACTGCAAGTATTGCTATCTTTCAAACCATTAGAAATTTCACAATAGCAGAGTCTTATCTTTGTGTTCAGCAAGCTTTCTGAAATAAATGTCTTTCTCATTTGTTAAGATATGATCATGTTAAACCTCTGGGGTCCTCTGCATCCGGGGGCCCAGTGGGTTCTAGACCACTTTACATTGCGGCACCACCATTCCAAAGACTTAACTCTCCATCAGAGCAAACCCCAACTGTTACCAAAAGTAAAGTACACGAATCTGGAAAACGTGAAAAGAAAACCCTGGTGCTCAGGGACAGAGGTTAGTAAGATTTTTTATGGATTTTCTTCTTTCTACTGGTACTTTAAAATGTAAAATCTTTAAATCAGGTTTTATTCCTGGTTACATTACAGATATACCCATATAGTTTTGTTAGTTGCAACAGAGAAGCTGTTTGTTATTGGCTTTTGAGTTTTCTTTTAAGTCTAATCTGCAACCCTGGTAGGGTATGCAGCTTCTCATCAAAGTATTAACCAAGCCTAATCCTGCTTAGCTTTTTGAAGTCAGCCATGGTCAGCCATCTATCTGGACCTGGCTAGTTCTTCATGTCCTATCTTTTCAGTTGTTTTGAAGCAAATAGACCTATTTTTTTCTAAAACAACAACAACCTATTGTATTATGAAAAGTAACGAGTTGCATATGATGATTGATAATTTTCCTCTGTCATGTACCATAATATCCATTCCCCTTATATTTCATTTGCCAATAATGGCAAGTATGTTATACAAAGTGCAGTTGTTCAAGCCAAGGATAGGTACATCCAAAGTATTTGCTTCACCAGACATCTGAAAATACAAGGCACATCTAAATAGTTGATTACCATCCTTTGCCAGCTCTCTGTAGAACCAGGTCTTTGGACACATATGACAATTCTCAGGATTCTGTCCATTGGAGGCATAGTTAATAATAGAATAGAATAGAATAGAATAGAATAGAATAGAATAGAATA
>JANHFT010006599.1:57536-75003 GCA_032467955.1 Pseudoxenodon macrops | reverse complement strand
TCCCCTGATTAGGACTGGAAAAAAAGCTTCTAAAGCACAGCTGATAGAGAGAAGCAATGAACAAAGCATGCAAAGCCGGAAAGATCATTAGCGCCTGGAAAAAAAAGGTTATTTGGAGAGAGTAGCAATGAAAAAAGGCTGCAAAGATCGCTTCACTCATTAGGTCTGAAAAAAAGCTTTGGAAAAGCTACATTCTGAGTATAAGACGCATCCAAATTATCAGCCCCAATTAGGGGGAGAAAAAGTGTATCTTATACTCCAAAAAATACGGTAGGTAACATCATCAGTCCTAGTAAGGAGTGGGGTTTGCTCTTAGTTTATATTCTAGTGGCCTGCTTTGTCAGTGTTGGTCTTGGAGGTTATTTGGTTGGACTGTTTACTGTTAGCTTATTTGGCATTTCCTTGATTGGGATACCCAATCCTCATTTCAACCCTGAGCTACAAATGGTACCCAACCAAAGAATCCCCAATACCACTCCCACCAACACTGACAGGACAGGACATGCCACTAGAATATAAATGGATAGCAAACCACATTCCTTATTAGCACTGATGATGTTGCCTAGTTTGGTAATGAAACATCTGCAAGAAAACAACCAGGGTCAGAAAACACCAAGGACCCCCAATCCCCATTTCAGCCCTGAAATACAAATATGCTCCTTTATTGTATTTCTGTGCTGATGGGATGTGAAGAATAACAGGGATATAATAAAATGCACTTACCTATTGTTGCTTATCTGAGTCATTTTTAATTGCCTGGGGCCTCCTTGATGAGCTTTTGGAGAAGACGCTGGAATTTCCTAAAGAAGAGGCTATGGAATTAATTGGGAGGTGACTCATAGTTCCACTGGTTTGGTGCTTTCCAACCAACTCACAGGAAGAAAGTTTGGCAAGACAAGACATCACTAGATGTCCTAGAGCTATTCTCTGGTATGCTCCATTTTACTAATTTATCCTTCAGTTTATCAGACTCAAAGTCTTTCTGAAACTGTTGAATTAGGATAAGATCATTTAGTGCACATCTCTAGCATGAAACTAAAAATTAGCCACATAGTACTACAAATTCGCAATTTCCTTGTTTTACTTTGCAAATCTGTTATCAAAAGCATCTCCAAATCTTTGCATGAAATTATTATTTGAAAATGTATCATTGTTCACAATGAGTAGGACTGTCCATCTGGCTGACACTTCTTTCAGCAGACCAAGAACAAAAGTGACCTTGATCTGACCTGTAGAAAATCCTGTTAGTCAGCCTGCCATGAACAAATTACATGAGTTTTGAAAGTTGGGAATCTTGAGTTTCTTCAAACCTCTCTGGTAGACTTCCAGAAGAACAGAACAGCATTGGCTTCCTGCTAAGCTAAGCCTTAATTTTACTGCTGTGCTAACTCTATCACAGTGTTTTATGGGTTTATTATCTATGTATCTTGCCTACTGTTGAGGCTATAATAATGCCTCAACCATGTGTTTTATAGGCAGCTGGGTGCCTCAAAGGTCTGTCACCATATTCTAGACTGGAAGGTGAGATCCAGTGCCTTTCAGACAGTAGTGAGGCTTACAAGATTGTTGTCAACTTTTTGAGGTCAAGAAATAAGCATCAGAAGTTCCAGGAATACCTTTTTATTGTTAGAAGGGGAAATAAGAGAATCTTGAAAGTCTGCCACAGTTCCTCCCTGTCCCATCTTATACCAAACAAATTCAAGGCAAGAATTAGGTCCTTTCTCAGGACTTTCCTTGTCCCTTAATGATTCACTATCCCCTTTTTTTCTTTCCTAAGCCCAAATCTGTATTCTTTTACATATATGAAGGACTGTGTTTTCAAATCATATTCTTTTGCTAGAATATCTTTCATTGATTTATTGAAGTTATCAAATATATTCTACAATATTCAGAATTAAAATGTGAATAGGTTTAAGAAACATGATATTTTGATCAGGGTTCTTGTAGGTCAAGTTAAGGGATGTAAAAATTGACCAAACTCTGATTTTATTTGAAAAAACAGTGATCAGTATACACCATATAGCACTAATATAGTTATGAATGCTCAATCACTGGAAATTTTTAAGAAGAGTTTGAACAAACATTTGTCTGAAATTGTATAGGACTTCCTGCCTAAGCAGGGATTGGACTAGAAGACCTCCAAGGTTCCTTCCAACTCTGTTATTCTATTTTATTCTATTCTACTCTATTCTAATTCTATTCTTTCAACTAGTATTTAGTTAAATGTACGTTTGTTTAACAAAATGACAAATTTGTAGTTCTGTGACCTTCACTGCTAGTCTCTAAAAAGTTTTGTGTGTGACTCTAAAAAAGCTGAACTTTTGTTGTTTACATTATATTGCTCTCTATTTATGGAGCATTTTGCTTATCAGTGACATCAGTAGCTGTGCTGTTAACAAATCTAGAGCTGAAATCTGCAGCTGTTGATCAGAACACACAGCTTAGATTTATATTACATAATTTATATTATGATCTCTGTTTGAAGTCTATAATATATACATTTCCATAGAAATTAAAACTGATTGTTAGATTGTTTACCCATGATAGTCTCCAGATAACCTGTGGAATAAATCCCTATGTGCACCAAGATAGAAAGACCCTGTGAGTTTACATTTTTCAAAGATATAACTGGAAAAGATTCAGTGGTTTGGTTAAAAGTCTACCCTAAGTAGGAATATAATTTCTTTCACTTCTGTTATTTTCTTTGCCAAATGATAAGTTTAATGTTTGACTTTGACTTACTACATGCTACATACAATTTATGCTACATATAATTTATTCTGTTGAGTGACGATCATTAGTTCTGTGTTGGAATATGAGTCCTTGGCATCAGATTAATCGGAAGTACAGTTAACATTTTTCATGTGCTATAAATAGCAGTAGCACTTAGACTTATACACTGCTTCACAGTGCTTTATAGCCCTCTCTGAGCTGTTTACAGAGTCAGCATATTACCCCAAACAATTCGGGCCCTCATTTTACCCATCTTGGAAGGATGGACGGCTGAGTCAGCCTTGAGCCTGGTGAGATTCAAACTGCCAAATTGCAGGCAGTCGGCATAAATAGCCTGCAGTACTGCATTCTAACCACTGCGACACCACGGCTCTTTGAGAAATATTTGAGAATGAAATACTAGATGACTGGTAAATATTATCCTTATCTTCAAAAATGGGGGAAGAGAACAATCAGGCAGGCAGGCATTTATGCTTGGGAAGATTCTGGAGTAGATAATCTGATGGTGGTGGTGGTGGTGGTGGTGTGTGTGTGTGTGTGTGTAACAGTGTTGATTCCTCCAACAGATTCTGTAAGTTGTATGTTTGTGCTTTATAAATAAAATAAAAAATTGTTTGAAAAAAAACAGTATTGATTCCTGCAATGGCATGGAAAAGGCCCATGAAGTTTTCTTGGCAGCATTTTCAGAAGTGATTCACCATTACCTGCTTCCTAGAGCTGAGAGAGCCCAAGATCATCCAATTGGCTTAATACCTAAGGCAGGATTAGAACTCACACTCTCCTATGAGTTTCTAGCATGATGTCTTAATTTCCACACTCGACTATCTCTTAATATGCCCCAAAACAATGAGGGTTAGTAGTTAATATGCATTTATTAATAACTTGTCTTACCAATCTATTCTCATTATTTTTGGTCTGCTTCCTTAGCAGAACATAGGAGTGCTCTAGAGTTAATATATCTTGATTTCAGAGAAGAGTTCGACAAAGTAACCCATTACATTTTGATTAGGAGGGTAATCATACAAGGCATGAGTAGCAATGACAGTAAATGCTGGCTTGGAAATCATATTCACGAAGTCCTGGTGTGAGGAATCAAAGAAAGTGCCCCAAATGGGCCTAGTGACTTTTCCACATCTTTATTAACTCCATGGTTGACCAAGTGGAGAGAATGCCTGTCATACTTCAGATTACATAACATTTAGTAGGGTAATTAATATTACTCAATAAATAACATTCAAAATTATCTTTATAAATTGGAGAAACGGGCTGAAAATAATAGAATAAAATGACTATTGAAAGAACAAGAAAGTACAAAGATCTGAGTATGTTTCATTTTGACAGTGGCAGTCAGAGAAGAAGTGGTTATGTAATATTGTACAGTTACAGATTGTTCAGCATGGGTTATTGCCAATATTATCTGAGAGAGAAAAGGAAAGGCGTTGGTGTTTATTCCAGCATATAAATACAGCCAAAAGTTTTAAATACTGAACTGCTTTCCTTTATACTTTTGTCATCACAATTCACATTTCAAAACCATCCCAAAAATATGCATCAGGCTTGCTTTTAGGATTAATCTTTTCTCTGTAAATTGGCTTTTATTTTTATTTTTAGAGCTATTAAGCTCCTTGAGTTTTTAATAATACATTGAGCTGTCAGTCTCCACATGAGTAACCCTGATACACATTCTTCACCCTCTTATTCTAGGAGAAAGGCCTGCAAGTATTTTGAACAAGGGAAGGGGACTTGTCCATTTGGGGGGAAATGTTTATATCTCCATGCTTACCCAGATGGAAGACGAGCTGAGCCAGAGAAGCCACGAAAGCAGCTCAGCTCTGAGGGGACAGTCCGGGTAAGAAGATACATAACTCTCTCTATATATATTCTGTCTCAGCTTCCCAAAACTGCTGGGATCACTAATCATCTCCTTTCATTTGAGACAGCACACGCTCTTTTGAAAACACTTAGAACACTTTATCTGTGTTATATAATAAATATAACACAGATTAATAAATCTAGTTCCTACTTTGACAATCCACTTTCCATTTTAGAATTTATTAACCTCAATAATTTTAAAATGTGCATTTACGAATACATGAGGCTGTTTATCTAGCAATTCTAGTTCCAACAGCTTTGACATACAGTAGTCCTCACTCACCACTTGTTCAGTGACCATTGAAAATAGTGACTGTGCTAAAGTGAATATTATTTACTACCAGTCTTTAAAGTTCCAGCTATCACAGCAGATCCCAGTCATAAGATTGCAACTTGGGTGTTTGGTAACCAGCTTGCGCTTGCAATTGTAACAGTGGTGTCATCAGTCTTGGCAAGCTACCCTGCTGTTTTCTCACAAGCAAAGTCAATGGGAGGGAAGATTGCAAGTCACTCTGGTGCCAGCCAGCCTTCCCCCCCATCCTTTCTGCACACTTCCCTGCACCCTCCTTCCTCAGCCTCCTTATGCTTGCACAAATCCACAGTGAGGTGTTGGGATGCTGCCCTAGGTTGTTGTTGTTGTTTTTAAAGCTCTACTTGTAAGACCTAACAGTGCCTTAAATATATTAATAAGAGATATGTGTGAGTAACTAATATGCCTTCTGTTTTTAGTTCCTCAACTCTGTTCGTCTGTGGGATTTTATCGAAGACCGAGAAAACAGGACGCTGCCAGTTGCCAATGATGATGTCTCTGAGATTGGAGAGCTTTTTATGCATCTTTCTGGCACAGATGCCGAATCTGCTGCTCCTCCCTAGACTACCACAAGATCTCTCCCGTGTTCATATTCCATATTGACCCTTCTGTTTCTTCAGTAACTTTGTACCACAATGTTAGAATTACTGTGCCATGGAGACTGAGGTCCTGGTGAAATTCTAGTATGAGTGTCACTGTAGAGCAAAAGTGTTGAAACATCATAAATGAGTGCTTGGAATAAAAGTGATAGATGTAATCATGAAGAGAACTTTTCTACTAGAAGGGAAAGAGCAGCAATGTGTTTTTAGTTTAAGCGAATATTTACTCCCATTTTATTGGAAAAAAACTTGCTATTCTAAGATTTGAGGTAGAGCCAAGTAATTGGAGGTTGTCTTTTAATATTATAATATCTTAATAAAAGAACGGAAAAATACATCTAATTATCCATGTCAAATATATCAGTGTGGTTTAAAATTATCAGACTCTGTTTTCAGGGTTGTTAGCAAAAAACAAATAAAAAACAAGCTATCTTCAAGGATTTGTAACACTGCACATGGCCAACTTTTTTTTAAAAAGTGGTCTTTTTAAAAAAAATAATTGGACATGAGCATTGTTAATGTATTTTATAAGCAGCATGGTTATTTAAACATTTGCCGCACTAGCTATGCTACAGTTCTCCTGGCTTAAGTTGTACCCATTTTTCCATTTTAATGCAACTATAAGTAGCCACATTTAAGATTATTTCTAGGAATGAGATATCTAAGAATGAAAGTACGGTCAAAATAATCCATGTTAGTTATATGAGTTTCTTGGAAGCAATAACCAAGATTCTACTTATACATATAAGTAGAGAGTTCCTTTGTTAGTTAGCTCCAAATAGGTGGGGGATAGATTTTCAGAAATAATTGTTTTAGTTCCAGTATGCATGTTCAAATATTGAACTAAAATCTGTTAAATCCATATGTAGGTAATTTTCCCCCTTTCCATTTAATTGTGTCTGATTCTTGGAGACTGAACAAGTTCCTGCAGGTTTCTTGGTAAGGGTTTTCAGAAGTGGTTTGCCATTGCGTCCTTCCTAGGGCTGAGAAAAAGTGACTGGCCCAAGGTCACTCAGCTGGTTTTATGCCTAAGGCAGGACCAGAAGGGACAAGTTCCTGCTTTCTAGCCTGATGCTTTAACCACTACACCAAACTGGCTCTCATGGGCATATTAGGCATTGCTAAAATACTGGCATTCTGTGACATGATACAATTTAACTTTTTAAAAAGTAGCACAGTCTGAACAGTACCTGAAACATGAGACCATGCTGCATTTCAAACTTGGGAGGCAAAAAAATGCTTCAGAGCAACATGTCTGCTCATGGAGCCCCTTTCTACAGCTCTTTAAAGCAGTGGCACCTTTTTCTGGATGCTGTGCATGTTTGCCTTGAGATCCAAAGTATTGCAAAAACTCACCTGTTCATTTGTTTTAAGATGTTCTATTCTGGACTTATCCCAGTCCCATTAGTAGAAGCAATTAATAGCAGTGTTAGCCTTCAAAAACAGGCTTCACTGATACCATACTATTTATATAGGAGGATAGCAGGTAATGGAAAAGGTCAATCTAACTAGTGGGTGAAAGTGGTAGAAGTTCAATGGAATAGAGACCTGCATATACTAATTTGCATCCAAAGAATTTTCTGGGTTTTGAATCTGCTTCGTATAGAAATTGCAGTCCCTGTCGGAATGAATGAGCCACTTGGTGACTCTCCCGTCCTGCTTGATATTAACTGAACTTTAATATATCTTTAAAAACAATGCCGGTATTCCTAGTAACTGCAGGAAACTTGTACTTTACTTGGCAGGCATTATAAGAGTCTATTTGCTATTGTTTTCTGGGGGGAAAAATCCCTCACTTTAACATTCAACCCTAGAATTCCCCATCAAAGTATTCATCATGGTTGACTCTGCTTAAATTTTGAGATTGTCTAAAGTTGCTGAGACAACGATTAACCTCCTAGGCCGTTACTGTCTATTACTGACAACAGTGTTATAAAGCAGGGGTGTCAAACTGGCGGCCTGTGGGCCGAATGAGTCACGTGGAGGCCATGCCTACCCCAGCTCCACAAATGGGAAAAATGTTGCGAAACATGTGATGGCAATGTGAATGCAGCAAGTTTGATACCCGTGTTATAAAGCACTATCACAAGTGCTGATGAAATCACATTCTAAATCCTCACAAGTGAGATTGTGTAGATAGTGGGAAAGTATGTGGGGAAATAATCATACATATAGGCCTCTTTGTGGTGTAAATACTATAAAGAAGCAGAGCATCCTGTCTGGCTTGTTTGTCCAATATAGGAGCAAGTAGTGTATACTACCAGGAGTATGTTTGAAGTTTTGCGAATATATTATGAGTCAATGGCTGTGTGTTTATATTTACAAGAATTTATAAATGCCCAAAGATGTGAATGTACACCATGTGGTCAGTAGACCTTTTAAAAATGCATTTAATTCAATCAGCTGGTTTGGCGCTTAGGTATCAGGTGAGAAAAAACAAGTATGGTCAGTTTATGCTCCAACAGCATAGTTCCAAAATCACATCATTTTCTGTACCTAAACCAGATATTCAGCCTGATACAAAAGTCCTTGGTGGCATCTTTGATAATTACGGTAGCCACATGTTAAAGCTCAATATCTAAAATTAGCTACTCGTAGGGGTCTAGAGGTTGTAGACAAATATCCAAGCAGACTGAATAATTAACTTGCTTCTTTTGTCAATGGTTAGTAGTGTCACTTTGACCCATTCTAAGCTTGACACTTATTTTGAAGACTGTATCTGTTATTGCTGTAAATTTATTACTAGATAATTTATTAAATCTTGTTCCAGGTTTGTGGTCCTTCAAATGCTACTGAGCACGTGCAGCTTTTTTTACTACAGATTGAGAATTTTAAATGTTATTGAAGAATTGCAAAAATAATGGGGGGGAAATACAGCCCAGGGATGATATGCGATTTGCCAGCATACCTTTTGCAGAATAAGCAGAACCAATTACTTCAACCTCAGTTTTGTTTTGTTTTGGCATAATTTGTAAAAAGCACACTTTAAACCTCATGAGGACTTAAGGCAGGGGTGTCAAGCTCATGAGCCAGATGCGTCATGTGCTGGCCACGCCCACTCTTGGTTTAAAGGAGGAATATGTCGCGTAACGTCACAAGTTTGACATCCGTGACTTAAGGCATCTGTTTGAAATCACCCAAACCTAAAAAAACCGAGCCAAAGGTTATTTATATCTCTATAAATAATGTATCATCCTTCAGAATATTTACAAGCTAGATTATAGCTTGATTATAGCTAGCCAAAGTTTACATTCTTTTTCAAGAACTCCCAGCATCCAATTGATCAGAAGAAATAATCTAAGCTGCTTGTATGAAAAATTATATTGTCCTGTCTATACATTGATAATCATTCCAAAGATTGTTTTATTTTATTGATAAATTAGGCAAAATGGAAGCCCATGCATCAAATTTAATTCAGTTGAAAAAGAAATGAACTATTCCACTTATATATAAATAGCCAGGTTAGTAGTAAATAATTTTATTTAAATAGAACATAGGAAAGTAGCCTGAACTCAAACCTAACACTGGAAAATAGTGTTGTTGTTTTGATTGATGGTGTGTGTTTGACTTTTTGAAAGCTTCAGAGGGCAATACTTTTAAACTTGAATCAGTAAAAATTCAAGGAAGATAAAGTGAGCTTATCTAAGTCTCCTACTACTATGGTAACTATACAAGTTCTTAAATCAGATCTTAAGTTTCCAAACTACAACTGATAGCATGATTATTAGCCTAGGCATACAGTTTTGAAATGAAAGTGTTTAGTTTTTACTTCTATTTGGCTATAACTACATTAATATTCTGTAATCAGGACAGATACATAAAAGAATATACTGGTTCTTTCAACAGTTTTTCTCTCTTTATAAAGTATTTTTAGATCTAGTGTATCTTTGTATAGGATTATTGTCAGATTTATTTATTTTTAATTATGGATAAAATCAGGGCAAATTCATATTCATCTCGATTTTTTTCAACTTGGTAGTGTTCCATCAATTCAGAGCTCAAATTCTTACAGTAAATTACTAAGAGGGTCCAATACTCAAATAAAATCTGATGCGAGTTATGATCACAGGAAACTTAAGAGAACACAACTCTGCTGACATTAGTTGAAAAAATTGTTCCAATTAGAATCTCTTATTGAAAAAGCACTCCTCAACAGGCAATATGCAGAGACTTTCATTTATTGCTTCTGAAATACTTTGGTCTCAGGTCTCGTTTGTATTCTTAAAAATGATTGAGGACATGTACAGTATCAATATGTACTCTATTAGAAATTAAAACTGAGAAAAAAGTATTATTTGACTCCACAGAACCCCTGAAAGGGCCTCAGGGCCTCCCAGGTGTCTTCTGACCATACTTTGAGAACTGACACTATGTCATCAAAAGATTACAGCAGCACAGCATACTGGATGGGGAATTCTGGGCCTTGAAATTGCCGTAGTTGAGAAATACTGGATTACAAGATGTAAAATACACTCAATCTTTTCAACATTTCTTTCAAACAGCATATTTCCTCTATAAAATCTTAACGTTTTGAAGTTGCATGTTTTAAATAGTGCCAGCCAATTTTTTTGTAAGTACTGATATGTCTCTAGGCACAAATCAAACAAAAGTAACCAAATTGTTGTTTGCTAATGTTTTACCTGCATAGAAGTGTGCCACTGGTTACAAAAATGGCTGGTGCTTGTGAACTGGATTAAAGTAACGTAACAAGACAAAAGAACATGCAGGGGATGCCGCATGTATTGAAGCCTGGCAAACAGATTTTTGCATTTTTAAATGTACCCTGAAGCTCAACATTAATATGAGAACACTCACAGCATGTAAAGTGCACATCGGAGATCAGGTAACCATCGCAGGCTAACATAATCCTTATATTTCCAAAGTTGCAGCAACATTATGACTTATGGGCACAGTAGTGCGGTACAAGCACCTATGCCAGTGATGGCTAACCTTTTTGTTGTGTGCCAAATGGTAGCGTGTGCACGCTAGTGTGGCATGCGTGGTGGTACACAACCCCCTACGCACACTGCACATGCGCCCCCCCCCAAAATTGGGCCATTTTTCGTTCTCCAGAGAGTTCAGGAGGCTTCCCTGAAGCCCAAACTTCTGGTTTGCTCGTTGAACCGTTTTTCACCCTCTGGAGGCTTCCCTGAAAACTCCTGAAGCCTCCAGAGGGTGAAAAATCGCCAAAAATCAGCTGGCCAGCATGCTGGAGCTGACAGGGCAACGCCTCGCGTGCCCTCAGAAATGGCTCCGCATGCCACCGGTGGTACGCATGCCATAGACTAGCCATCACTGACCTATGCATTCTCTGCCTGAAAAATAAACACCGTAACATATCATACCCAAACCATTAGTCTGCCAAGTTTAATTCTAATTTCTTTGCAGCATCCTGAAGATGAGTGGATTTTAACTCGGAATGCTCAGCAATGTATCTTAGAATGCACAGAAAATTTTGAGAGTTAAAATCCATACATCTGAAGAGTATCCAGATCGGGAAACAAGGAATTGGCAAGCTGCATAAAATGTTATCTCTGAGATAAATTAATTGTAAATGTACAACGCAGTTCAAAGGGAATTAATATAAAATATATATAGTATTAACATATATATTGAATGGCTCAATCTTCTGCTTCAGTAAGCCAACGATTTAATGAGAGAGAGAGAGAGATTTTGGAAGTACAATGGGCAATGTTCAGAGTATGAAATGGATAGACCCAGTTATATCTGGTTATCGGAAGAAAGGCATTTTCTTCTTGTATAGAAGATCACAGAAGCCTACAGAAGAATTGAACAAATCACTCCTCCCTCCTTCCCACATTGATGGAATTCGGTCCAGTGCAAGTCTGAACCCAGCAAAGTATGTCAGGTATCTGTAGGACAATACACAGTGAAAAGCTGTAAATACAATGGTGTTTTTTTTAATGAAATAGCATTTTTTTTAAAAATTGCTTCAGTATTTTTTATTCCCTTCCTTTAAAAGTATTTGATAAAGTAGAATTTATGGATTTGATTGGATATTTAAGCACATACATACTCATCCTGGGAGACGAAACCTTGTGTGGGAAGCAACAGAAAAAACAAATCAATGACATTTAAATTTAATTTATTTATTAAAATAAGATAATCAGAATAACCTGGGTTTACAATAAATGTTTTTTCTCTCAGGAGCCATAAAAACAAATTAAAACCCAAATCAGCAAGGAAAAATCCTGTATATGCCAAATTTCCTTATAGTGCATCTCAGAAAAAAAAGTTTTTTTTCCAAAGAGTCTAATGACTGTTTGCAGAAATATACTGATGTTAATTATTTCTTTCTCCTCCCACAAAACTATCATGTCTTACTAAACCCTCCAGGTGCTGCAAGAAACAAGTCTGAAGTACCCAATAAGTTTCTTATGAAGATTGTAGCAAGATTGTGCCAGCTTCTGAGGAATAGTACTAGTTATAATATACATCTCATCTTAAAATGATTTTTTCCTATGTGCAAAATTATTTGTAGTGATGAAACTTTAACCACCAATATTAAGTGATTATGACAAATGCTCAGTTGGGGACACTTCCATGAACTTGCATTTCCCTCTTCCCTTAAGTCATCTTTACAAGTTGGTATTTTAGTTGTGATTTCTCCAAGCAAGAATGTTCTTAAGGGATAAGAAAAACAGCACCATTTGCATTGCCTTTTCTCAAATGCTGTTGCTATACAAAAAATAACAGTTTGTTCAGCAAGAATGCAAGAGTTGAAACCAGAAAAGTAATACTTTTTTTCCTTTGTCCTTTTTTTTTTTTTTTTTTGCATATGGGGAGAAGAAAAAAATAAGGCTGAAGTGCATCTATAAAAAATAGCAATAGAACGTCTTTTTATACAGTCTGTGCACTATTTCCATAAGATAAACTGTAGCAAAAGGCAACGTGGAGTTTTGTCCCTGTAGGCTTAGAACAGCAGAAATTCATAGCAGCTCACTCTTAAAATTGGCACCCAGGTGAATCCCATGCTGGCTGTTCAATTCTGTAGACTGAAGCTTTCAAAACACAACTGCTATAAAATGACCGTTATTGGGGAGAACTGTGAAGACTGCACGTGGATCTCCTAGAACACAGGCAACTTTGTTGAAGTCAATGTGCATGAATTTATGTCCTGGGTATGAGTTGCACGATGCAGAGAAGGTTCTGAAGCACTTCGGTTAATTTTGGGTAAAGAATGTTGCAGCAGTTCAATGGAAGACAATATCTGGAAGATGATGGGGAAAGGAAGCGAGAAGTGTTTTTATTTTTCAGAAATAACACATCCATACAGATTATATTTTGAATATTATATTCAGCATGTGAGCATTACACACATTAACATTGTAGATACACAAAAGAAAACCTGATGATGATAATGGGAATAATTTATGAGTTGGCAATATCGTATATTTTGAAAATTGAAACACTGATCATCATTCATTACAATATAACATGATCATTTTCCAAATCAAAGAGTTCAGTAACAGAACAGAACTTTTATTTTTATAACTTGCCGTTCACGGAATGTATATGCTATTTTTTTCTGGTCTTGTTTTATTCAAGTGTATAATAAAACTATACTCACCTGTGGAAAAAGAGGTCTCTCTTCTCTCACTTTTTTTACACAATCTGCTACAAGCCTTTTCATAGCTTTTGGGCAGTTTTTGTATAGTTTACTGAGATCAGGCGATGTATAACCACGACCAACCATGAAAATGATCTACGAATTACAAATAAATACATTTTTGTAAATGTAAATTGGGTATCAACTTTATAAATGTGAAAATGTATTTCACCTTTTCATATTTCTCATGAAAAAATTAAAGAGTAAATAATCAGCTGCTAAACTCTGGACAGTAGCCTTTCATTCAAAAAAGGTATATCCAACCTCTTGCATTTTCCAGTAATAGCCATTACTATTGCACTAAATTAAGTTCCATCAGAGTCACCTGCCAGGTTAGGTAAAGAAAAATACAATCGGTGAAACAGACTATAAACAGGACTAGAAATCCTTTTTTTTTCCCCCAGATGTGTTATGGCATAAAAAAGTGGATGAAAGTTGATAGAAATTCAAACTACAGCTGCTGCCATCTTGGGCAAAATGTAACAAACATTCTGTATTATTCATGTCAAGGAGAAAATAATTAGAAGGATGTGCTAATGCAGAGTTAGCCTATATTGCACCTATTCAATTCTGCTACTAGAGAATGGAGGTATAACTCCTGAAATATCGACCTTGCTGAATGACGCATTCATTTTTTCTTTACAATATAGAGTGTCGAAGCTAGACAAAGAGTCGGAAATCCTTATCAACAAGAGCCAAAGAACTGCTGTACTCAACAAGTACAAAGATTAGCAGTTTCAAGCCTTGACTAGACTTCCAAGCCTTCTCAAGGAACCTTTGCTCAGCAACAAATGTTGTGCTTCTTAAAACTTCCCTATAGGAAAGATGTTTTAGACTAGACTAGGTTGACAGAAGGTCTCAGAGTCCAACTGTCAACAGGGCATGAGGCACAACTAGACATAAATTCCCTTTCATCCCTGAAGAAAAAGGCAGGAATGTATCAACTTTGCTCCTGCGTAGTGGCACCATTTCCAGTCTATTTATTAATCAGCCAAGAATGGGCTTCCACTTCCTCCATTTGGTGCCCCAAGAATTGTCAAATTTAATCACAGCATTTCTTCCATGGATTTGGAATGATTGGGAAGGCTTCCAGTGAAATCCCTGTCTCTCTAGCTTCCATTCAGGAGGGAGGCTAGTCATTTATTATGCTTACTAGAGGAAAGTGCCGTGCTTATCATGCCAAGTGAAAATGTTAAAACCTAGCATGCTTTGATCATTTTCTTTAAAGACTGGATTAGTTAGATTTTTTAAAAAGTTAATTCCATCATATCTCCCTGTTCTAAAACAATTTCAGGCCCTTCTCCCAACTAGCATAATTATTCATAATATCTGGGTAAAGTAGAATACAAAGGGGGTGGGGAGAATCCACAAGTACTTCTAGTCTCTGATTAAAAGAGCAATCGGAAGACCAAAGGAAATAGAGTTCTTTATTGGCCAAGTGTGATTGGACACACAAGGAATTTGTCTTGGTAAATATACTCTCAGTGTACATAAAAGAAAAGATACATTCATCAAGAATCATAAGGTACAACACTTAATATAAAGCACTCTATCAAAAAAAAAAAAATTCTCACCTGATCTCTATTGTTAATATGTGAATAGGGTAACTCTCCTGTCATCAATTCGTACAGTACTATTCCGTAAGAATACACATCTGATTGAAAGGTGAATGGATTGCTATCTTGCATTCGAATTACTTCCGGTGCCTTTAGAAAACATAAAATGGTTTAAAAAAACAAAACAAATTATAGCACCCTAAGGCCCATACTTTTTTGTCCATATCCCACCACTGACAACCATAACTGTGGCCTAGAGCAGTGTTAAACTTTGAAAATAATTTTCTAACACATTTAAATTGGATCAAAGACCATACATGCATGCCCATTCACTATTACTTTTCAAGGGAAGCAATATTATGCACTGCTTGGAAAATGAATAAAAAGTAGAGGATCAAAAAAATTAAAGGTCTTAAGTAAATAAAATAAATCATGAAGCATAACTTAAGGTGAATGGTTTGGGCGTAAACTACTTTATCTTCCTTTTTTTCTTTATGTTTTCTGTCAGTGACCAGATGGATGACAAGCAAAATTTTAAATTAAGACTGTGGACTTCTATACAGGACTTTCAAAGGAAATATCTGGTGTTTCCTATAGCGTTGGATGAATACAAAAGGCTGAGACAAAAGAACTCTCCCCAGCACTATGGTTATAATGGAAGGTTGAAAAAAACACTGTAGGTTACTGTAGTGAAAGATGCCTCACATTCTGAAGGCAGGGGTGGGAAGTATGAAATTGTGCATAAGTGCAGGCTGTGCAGTCTGGACCTGACTCCAAATCAGGTCTTGAAGCACAATTATTACTTTGTTTGATGGGCCCTATATTCCGTAAACACAAACATACTATTAACACTGCAGCATATCAGAAACCTGGATCTTTCCTATCAAGGAAAAACAGCTGTAATGGAATAGAGAACACTATATTTTGGGGATTATTTTTTTCCCCAAATTTGTTGTACAAATCCTCATTAATGTTAGAGCAATGATGCATTATTTAATCTTTTTTTCCCTTTATACTTTAGATCTTACCATCCAGAGAACAGATCCTGTAGGCTGTTCCACCTGTTGAGAACCACTCCATCTGGATTTGACTGTTGCCAAACCAAAGTCTCCTATCTTCACTGTTCGGTCTTCATGAAGAAATATATCTTCACAATTGTTAAGGAACACATTTGGACCATCATTTAAATTACCAAGCACTATCCCACTTGCAAGTAGGTTCAGCAGATGTATTTAGGCTGTCCATACTGTTAACTGTAATATTTATAGCAATTAATGTATTTATAAAATATATAATATTAATTGAAGGAGCCACTTATGTATACTTTCTATACTTCATCATCAGCTTTTCGAATAGATAACCACTATTTGTTTGTGTTTTGCTATATAAAAAGATCATTGTCATCATCTTCCCACTTACAAAACTCAAGATTTACAAATAGGCCAACACCACTTTTCCTCTTATTATCGTCATTTTGATTTGAGAAAGGCTAAGGAATAAATTGTGTAATATTTATTGATTGTTTGGCACTCACTACCCTCAACTGATTTATCATTGGATATATGATATGAACACTTTATTATTTATTATATGTATTTATAAATATTTTTATTATTTTAACTTCTAGTTAAATTATCTCTTTTTGCAGAGAAGTATTGTCTTATGCTGCATAAGAACTTGCCCCCAAGCAGGACAAGTCTAACAATTAGATACAAGCACTTTTCTATTAGGGACTATATGCAGTGTTGCATTCTGTGAGACTTTCTATACTAATTTTCAGCCCTAATTAATATCAAAATACTGAATGAATGCAGGAGGATTCATTTGTCAACAGCAGTCATCTTGATCGCACCAAAATCACACCCTAAATTAGCAGTACTAAGCTTCTTTATTGTCTTAATCAACCGACTAGTAGAAATCTCACAAGTAGAAAGGATACTATTTGATTTCATGTCTCTGTGTATTATATTCTTTGCATGCAAGTAGCTGTAAACAGAATTAGATACATTTGAGAAATCTCAACAGCAAAAAACAACTGAATTAACTTCCCCAAACTGTTTTAGACAAACAATTCTATCCATGCAGAATCATTTCCTTTCTCTACAAAGAGAAATATAGGTAGCCCTCAGTTAATGATCACTCATTCATGAACTGTTTGTAAGTCACTCGTATTCCAAATGCTTTTTTCTCCTCCGGAGCCCAGTTATACTAAGATCCTGGAGATCTCGTACTCCGTAACATCCACCCATCTCACTTGTGTGGCGCTGCAGCAGCCACTTGTGAGTTATCTAGATTTGTGACTTCCTGTTGGCTTCCTTTTCTTGTTGGAAGCTGGAAGAAAGTTGCAAGTCCTTGGCTTAACGGCAACCAGAGATTGTGTGAGCCAAATCTCCAGCATGGGTTTTTTCTTTGATGCATGCTTGCTATTGGCTGACATAGTAACGTAGGTGGGGCGGCCGGCATATTTGGGTTTCGGAAGTGAGCTGATGGTGAAGGCCCATGTGAACTAAAAGGGACGTTTGCTCTCAAGAATTACTGCGCTGCTGAGTGGAATTGTTTACACCCAGTAAATGTCAACCATCCTAGAACTCCAGGTGGGCAAAAATACCTGAAGAAGAGTTTCACATGACATTATGCAGGACATGGATTGGACATTTAGCCTGAGACCCTGGGAGGAGCTTGGTTGTTTTCTTGCAGACATCTCATTACCCAAACTAGGTAACATAATTACTGTCACTGATGATGTCACCTAGTTTGGGTAATGAAA
>JANHFT010006599.1:39895-55387 GCA_032467955.1 Pseudoxenodon macrops | reverse complement strand
GAGAGAGAGAGAGAGAGAGAGAGAGAGAGAGAGAGAGAGAGAGAGAGAGAGAGAGAGAGAGAAGGGAATTCTCCCCTTTTCTCTCTCTCATCTCTCTATCTTGCGCGTACGCGCACATCCACCCACACATAAGCAGGATACTCTCCTGGGCTGGGATCATGAGGCAGCAACAGGGACTCCTCTCACTGCTGCCACTGCATGCTCAGAGTAGCTGGCCAAGCTGTGCAGGAGAGCCAAAACTCTTCCCTTGCTGCATTCAGCAGTGGTGGCAGCTGCTCCTTCCTTCCTTCCTTCCTAAAAAGCATCCTCTGGGCAGCAAAAGTTTCCGTGCACTTTTTGAAGGCGCAGCTGGGCGCTGCAGACCCAGTCCTTTCTGTCATCCTATCCTCCTGGATCCCATTCTCAGCTAGGTAGCCTTCGTGTTAGCAAGGCCGGCGTTGGCCACAGCTAAGTTGGGCCAGTGTCTCGGGCCAGAGAGCAAGTGACCAAGGCATGCCCGGCACCAACAAGGGCTGGAAGAAGCTCCAGCAAGAGTGAGGCACCAGAGAATCAGTTCCAGCCGCTTCTCCATCCCCCGCCATCGCCCTTATCTTCTGGGGCCAGGCGAGAGTGATGGGGAGGGGAGAGCGAGGGGAGGGGCCTGCCGGTGGTTGGATCACCCAACAGGGAGCCACAGCAGAAGGCCCAAAGAGCCGCATGCGGCTCCAGAACCATAGGTTGCCGACCCCCGGTCTAGAGAATCTACATAGCCACAAATGAACGAAGCCCAAATCCCCCCTTGAATTCTGCTGACCCATATCTAATGCCAAGATAGTTGAATAGATTCCTGTATACAGGCATGATTAATAATGAATCATTTTAATTGGAACTACATGTGTGGTCCTGATCTTTCATGCCTCACAGGGCCAAAATTCAGATCATTTGAAAAGCAGAGATTTGGGCACAAAGCCCATTATCTGTCACTTCATAAGCACTCGGGACAAATACAGCTTGGGATCAGGCTTCACTGCGGTCTGTTACCAAGAGACAATACAGCCATTACAGTATCTGAACCAAGGAGAGGATTAAAATTAACTGCCTGGTTAGTAACCATCAATCAATCAATTTAAAAAATGGTCTTTCAAAGAGATTCCCTCTCAATATAGTAAAATAACAGGAAAGTTATGAAACATTTTTTAAAAATGAAATATCTCAGAACTGTTCTCCCTGCTGAGTAGAGTTGTAGTATTTGAAAGACAAGGTGAAAGAAGTATAGCTGCCATCTTTAGTTTTCCTATATGAAGGAAGGTAATTATATATCGGATGAATTAAAAACATTTGAGGCATAGTTATCTAATTTTTGAATAATTTAAGACATATTTCTAGTCCGATAATGGGCCCCAAACTCATGTCCCTTGACTTCAGAATGGCATCAATTAAAATTTGAGTTCAGATGGAAAACATTACCACTGGGTTATATATGTAGAAATATTCCAGACATATTTATTTCTCCAATCACAGCACAAATTAGGCAGGATAATTAAAGATGGCAACTTAAATTAACTGATGAAGAGGAGATCTTTGGTAGTTAGAATCTATATATTAGCTATGATGGAATATAAATATTGCTTAAAGTTTGAAAAGTATTGCTTTATGTTAATACATTTTGTTTTCATATATAAAAACAAACTCTCTGTGTGTGTGTATACACATACACACCAGTTTTTTTATGTCTCTATCTATCTACACACACATATACATACACATTTTGATGTATTTATTTTATTACTGATAGTTGCTTAGATCTGTAAGTGCAATGCATTTTAAACTTCACTACAATGTAAGCAACAATACTGACAGGATAATTTTAAGAAACAATGTTTTCTAACAATGAAATTCTGGTATTTTATCCATTTTATTTTTCAACATAAAATTCCAGGAATCTGGAAGAAATGCGATGTTATATATAAACTCAAAGTTGTCACTGCACATATATATATACAGAGCACATTGCAGATATTTGAACAGAGCATGCTGATTTCAATGCTTTTATTTTTTTTGTGCTCAATATGAAAAAACTACCTACTAGCTTCCCTTAAACTATTTGTTGAAATTATTACATTAACAATTTTCTTTTTTTCATCCTGGAGATGTATCTATGTGATCATAATAAATCAACATTGATTTGATAGAACATAATTAATCCATCAACCAACTTTCTTTTTTTATTCTCCCCACCAGCACATTTCACTATATTGAAATCCTAGCAATATTTTACCTTAATACAGCTACTTCATTTCTAAAGGCTTGAAATTGTTCTGGGGTTGGATCTACAACCTTTAGGATCTTTACTGCTACATCACCTGCAAAAAATAATCAGTAATAAGCATAATACCAAAATCAATCATGGAAAAGTCTCAAGTGAAGAATTTTTATGTATATACATAGGGAGAACTTGAAAACAATATGCCAGTTACAGTGGAAAATACAAAGCTAGAAGTTTAATTCCTCTGCATCAAAAATGTATACTTCTTGATAGAGATCTATAAAATGAACTTTTCAGATTGAAAAGCACAAAAGTATTTTTTCCCCCTCAGAGACAATACCAGTTTGGCTAAAAGTAAAGTGCTTTGAATGAAAAATGCTCCATTTTTATTTTGAAACAACCCAATTCCTGCACGGAATAAGTTGTTTTGATTGTTTCTTAAAATGTATTGAAGTTCTCAGAATCGTCCCTGGTTTGACTCCAAGACATAGTGTTCAACTTTAAATATCCCAAATGACCAAGATGTGCATTTCATATTATAAACAGCTACTTTGCCCTCAAAACAGCTCATTTCAAATTCTAAACAGTTCATATATAAAATATTTGGAAATTATTCAACATATTATTCTGTTAACTAATATTTAGTTAAATTTTAAAACAAATCACTAATTGATTATAGAAAAGCATTTGTATTGATCACATCAAGCTATATGCTTAGAAAAAGGGGAATTCCAGAACATCTCACTGTCCACATTAGAATCATACATACAGGTCAGGAAGCCACAGTACAGACAGAATATGGTGAGATAGATTGCTTCCAGATTGGCAAAGGAGTGAGACCGAAGTATACTCTGTCCTTATTTATTCAACCTATATGCCAAATACATATTAACGACAGTTGGATTGGAAGTTGATCATTAAAAACTGGAGGGGAGAAAACATCAATAAGCCTGCACTATGTCAATGACATTACTCTGATAACCAAAACCACAAAGAATCTGCAAGCTCTAATGTTAAAGTCAAGGAGCGAAAATTAATATAAAGGACTAAATTTAATATAAAGAAGAATAGACTAATGATTATGAGCACAATAACCAGCCTTATAATTGAGAATAAAAATACTGAAGTTGTAGTTAATTGGTCCTAAAAGACAGAAGCCATCAACAATAAAGAAACAAACAATAAAAAAATGCAGAGACTAGCACTTGTAGAGCAGGAATGAAGGCCCTGGGAAAAGATATTTAGATGCTATGATGTGTCTACACCTACAAAAATTAGAACAGGGAAAGCAATGATAGAACAGGGGTCCCCAACCCCCCAGGTTGCAGTCCACTAGCAGGTCATCGCCTATTCGGAACCAGGTCACAGGAGAGACAGGCTGGCATGCATGCACTTGCGGCTCAACTCACACAAACACTGGGCCGGAACACATGTGCATGCAGCTCAACTTGCAGTCGAGCTGCGTGTGAATGTGTGTGCATTTTGGCCCACCATTCACGCGAGTTGAGCTGCACAAACATGCATCATAGTCCACCGCTGATGTCGCCCAGTTCCCCTCTCCAGCCCCATCCAGCCAGGCCACCAAGCTGGAAAGGTTGGCCACCTCTGACATAGAACATTCCCTGTTCTATGGAAGTAAAAATTAAGCTTTGAGGAAGCAAGCTGGCAAGAATATTGACACTTTTGAACTTTGGCATCTTCTGAAGACTTCTGAGAATAAGTATTCATGGAAAAAATATGTGGCTACAAAATCTACCTATGTAGCTACTAACAGTCGACGGCAACTTGATGGCACATAATCAATCGAAAGCTAAAGAACAAATCTATATATATATTAAATGACTGCACAAAAAACACAAATAGTGTACATCTCTGTAGAAGGTGTGCTTACTATTCTTAAGAATCTGAAGAGAGACAAACATCAGTTGTGCTTAAAATAATATACAGATCAGAGTGCAAAGTTCTTCATCGGTTACATAACCCAAAGGTTCTTTCAGTTTGTGAAGCAGCAACCTTCTCCCTTCCCTCCCTCACCCTGAATGCTGCCAGCCAACACTGTTAAAATATAGAAAATTCTCAGAACAAGTTGCATAATGGCCCAGGGGTCTATTCAATTAAAAAGAAGCAGTAGGAGGTCTCACACAGAATACCCAAGCACATGGGGGCTGTTAAGTAGCTCTTTGGATCCTAGCCACTGTTTCAAGTGCTGTATTCCTGGAAACTGTCCCAGTCTTAAAAGGTTCAAACAATAGCGTATATACTTTCCCCTCATCAGAGTAATAGAAAGGATGTGTTGAAGCACAATTTTTATGAAGGAAAATGTCAATAATTGTCTTTGCCACTTTGAGTAGGAAAGCCTCCTCTCGCAGGTATAATGCATAGCTAAGACTTCTTCTCAATAGGAAGCTGGGCCAAACCAGTAATTCCATTTTCTCCTGGTCTTTTCTGCTCTGGTTTCAGCAAAAATGACAAGCATCAAACCTGGCGGCATGCATCCAACAGCTCTTTTTGAAAGTCTGCCCAAAGAAGAGCCTCACTTACAGTCTTTAGCCAGGCAAAAATCCTCATTCCCATAAAACAAATCAGTACTAAATAGTCAAACTACAAAACCACAAAAACTACAGGGATCTTGTATTGACAATACAAGATTGGAAAGTCAAAATTGGAGAACATTCAACAAAGAAAAATCTGACTGCATACTTGGAGCAGAAGCTAATTGGATTCAAGAAGAAATGACTCCCTTGCATGCATCATATCACAGAAACTCCAATTTAGTCACTTAAAATTATGGTTTCTGAAGGAAAAGGGAAATTGCCTTAAACAATTAAAATGAATCAAACAGAAATGAGCAATAATCATAGTAGTTTAAAGCACAGTATAAAAATACTTAAGTAGCAGTCAGTTGGGATGGGAGAACAAAAGAATGGAGTGGCTGGAATGCTTCTAAAAAATACTTTTTCTGGTTTTTTTTTAAAAGAGTCTTCATCTTAATTTTTACATTAAAATCTCATCTTTTGAATTCTCACTTCAACCCTCAGCTCAGTATAAAGTTTATGCAAGAGCATATTAATTTACATAAAGTCTAACAACAGAACTGATGAAAGGGATTATACTGCTATGTATGTACTTAAATGTATCTATTCTATTCCTTTCTCCCTTTTTTTCTTTTATTTTTCCTATTGTTTTTTATTTCACTTTTTTAAAATATAAAAAAGAAAATAAAAAGCAGTGAGAAAACAATTTAGACTATGTCTTATCTGCCCAAAGCCTCATGAATTGTGAACTCCCTTTAGCCTATTTAGTCTGTCGTATTCAATTCAATTTAGTCTGCAGTATACATCTGATGCTGCTCTGGTTATGTGCTGCACCCTAGATGAATTATTAAGTAGAACTCTTCCAGTTATGAAATGTTGGGTTTCCCCCCAATCAGTATAAATTGATTACGAGATAAAAGTATCACTCAGATTATTAGATATGGATACACTAAGTCGAACTGAGGCAATGAAAACCTGACCTATTTGCATCCTATATAAATATTTGATCTTTGTCAAGCCAGCTTTTCCTGTAGCAAACTGGCACTCTCCTCAGTAAGTACCTTTATACATAATCACTCTATCCTATGGACACCAAAACAGGAAAGAAATATACATGTACATTTATTTATTTACCATCATTCCTTTTCAGCAGAGTCAAATGTCCATCCTATGATGATACCTGTATCCAATCACTTTTTCGGTCTTTCTTATATATATATATATATATATATATATATATATATTAATACTAGTTCAAAGTTAATGAAAAAATACTGAATAGCTACCATGCCATTTTCCCTTATAAACTGTTCCAAATGAGCCTGATCCAACTCTGGTTGAGAGCATAACTTCACTTGCTTCTATTTCCCAATAATAGCTTGAATCCCTCTGTCCACGTTGTCTCTGCAAAACAAGCAAGTATTTCTAGTACAGACAGCACAACATGGAATCCATGTTTTAAGGTTTTATTAAAAGTATATATGAAATATGTTTCATGATACTTGAATAAACAACCTGCATGTGTGAAGTTGAATTGTGCATTTAAATTCTGAACAGAAAATCATGTTTAAAAAATGAGGATTAAATCATTAGCTTTCTGCTCAGAAATCTATGGATCATCTGATAATATTGTTCCCAATAAAATGTTTCAAGTTACAGAACTCATCTTGCATTCTTCTAAAAATAAATGCAATTTCATTTCTGTTCCTTTGCTTCTTTTCTAATACTCACTGCATTGTTGTCAATTAGCATGAGTTCCGCTAACTCAGAAGGTATGGGATAATACTTTAAGTACAAATAAGAAATTCTGTTTTATAAAAGTCCTGCATGTTTTTGTTTAATTTGATTAAAGGAAGCTAGTGCCTATCTTCTTCCCAACCTCTTCTTTCTTTGAACAGTTATGTGGAGGGAAGCTGTATTGAAAGCTTTGGGACTTCATCTGGAAACTTGCAAGCAGAGTTCCAATCAGATATGGTAAAGAGAGAACACCAACTTTGACAAGTTCATTCCTTTTTTTTTAGAAACTCACATAATATTCAGGCTAGGTCAGAAACATTTAGCTATATGCATGTACAAATCAGTCCTGAATGTGCAGATATTTGATGTCTGTATTATATTCATTTCATACAATTGTATTTTAATACTTACTATTTTTTTCTCTTGCGGATTAGCTCCTGCAGCTCGCTCTCTTTGAGCCGGTACTGGTGTTTTAGGCTGTGACCACCCTGTTGGACTTGTATTGTTGGGGCTTCCCGACATAGCTGGTGGTGACGCTTCAAATATTTAAAGAAAAAAGTAATAGATTCTAACAACACAGGATTCCTTCACAAGCAAAGATTGTAGACAAAAACTGGCATGAAACCTCCATATATGCCATGCTAGCTCATACTGGACTGTGACATTTTAGCTCTTCCTATTTATGTAGGTAATCCTCACTTAATGGCTGCCCTGTTTAGCAAACATTCAAAGTTGTGACGGTGCTCCAAATTATCACTAATATTCATACTTATGATCACTGCAGCATCCCACAATCATCTGACCACCATTTCTGCATTTGACTGCCAGCTTCTGACAAGCAGACTTAATGGAGAAGGCAGCACTTAATGACTGCAGGGAAAAGTGAAGTTAGTCGACCACAGTTACATGATGTCTCGCTTAACTACTGTGTCACTTAGTGATGGAGCTGCCAGGCCCAACTGGGGTCGTTAAGCAAGGACTATCTGTATACACTACTCGCTCTAATGCAAAATAAGAGTGGTTTCTCTTAGAACATTCTGTCTGACCTGATTATTCTAGATAGTTTGAGCATTTCCAGAAGTGTCTGTTTCAGGAACACTTTGAAACATTTCCTGTTTCCAAGATATACATTTGGAGAGGACTAAATCTGGAACATTTGAAGTAGTCCATTCTGGCAGGAAAATTAAAAAGTTGTGGATTGCTTCATTTCACACTTTTAAGGAGTATCTAGTTACCATATTTTACACAATGCACTCACCAGATTCACTGTGACTACGTATAGCATCCTGAAAGAAAAGGGGAAAAAATACTGTCACTCTTTCAACTATAAACTTCTGTGAGAAACAGAACAGAGTAGCCAATGTCTTTGTAAGACTCAGCAGCTTTGATTTTAGACTTCAAAACATCAGCCAAGACATATGGTGAGAAGGGATATTGGCAATTCAAAGCATAAGGAACCCTAACTGCACTTTCAGCAATTATAACATGCTTAGCATTCAAAATGAGGCCCAATTGATTTATTTGCAGTTTGTATAGGAATGTAAAAATTGTTATCCCCATTTTTGTGCACTACTTAGATATTATTTTAATAAGTTGTTTACAGGCAATCCAAAAATAAAGAAACCGAGAAAAGAAGGACAAATGCATAGGAAGGTTTTAACATTTCAAATTCATGTTTGCATAAAATGGGTTTTTATCCTAGTGTCTAAAGCAGATACTGTACTTTGCTGAAAACATAACAACAAACTGGAGCTGTAAAAAAAATTCAGATACCCTCCAGCATAGCACTGCTGCAGCTGAGCTGGTTTCTCTTTCTCTTCCTTAATGTTACACATGCTAGTCTATGTAAGCATGCACAGCTGTGATCAAACACACATTTGTACTGTTCCTCATCTGTCCAGTACCGTCCAAATCAAATTTGGATAATTGACAGAAAGATGTACATGCCCAAATGCTCCAGAAAACAATACCAAAATGTGGGCAAACAAATGGCTTAAAGGCTTTAAAGGCTTGAAGATGATGAATTTGTTTGTCTCAGTAAATTGGCTACAAATCACTCAGAATTTGTTTTGAAAGATAAGTGGGTTTGAGAATGCAATCCATAAAACAGAAATAGTGAAGGTTCAAATAATTTTCTAATAAAGCTATGAAGAAGTTGAATGGAATCCTGTGTAAGGATTACATAATCTATTCAGTTATAAATTCAGACAACATAGGTTCAGTTATAAAAAAGACAACTGGGAACAACTTCAGTTTCTAAGAATTATGTACAAAACCAACTTATTTATTGTTTTCATTCTACTTTTGCAAGGCATAAAACTTGTGTTCCAGATAATCAGCAGAGCTTCTGAAACAGTTCTTGCACATGTGCAAAGGGAAAAGAGCACGTGTGCACACAAGGTTCACTAAATGATGCCTTAGATCCCTGTTAGAACTGAAAGCAACTATTGCATGTTCTTGTAGATTTATGTTTCTAATGTTTTTTTAATCCATTCTATTTTCAGCAAGACATAGAACCAAGGTCCCAAATTGCTAATGCTAAAAATAAATGGCCGTATTTCAGCCATTTTGAAATTATACAAATTTAAAAGTTTTACCAAGTCTTACTAATTTGAGAATCACTTACTTTCACTTCAGTTATGTATTGTGTTCTCTCTTTTAAAAGAAAAAAAATTATGCTGAAATATTAATTTATATAAACTGAACTATGAATGCAGATTCCCATTCAATTGCTTAGTGAGAATCTATATGATTCCTCAATAAACAGATGACTATTTATGGCTCTATTTTTTAATGTATTTGTATTTAACCAGCAATTGGAAATTATTAAGAGGATGACATTGAAATGAAAAGGTTCAGGTTAAGTGGCTATGCTATACTGCAATTGAAAGTCTACTAAATAAAAAACAGCCCTGACTTTTGTATTAGGGTCAAGCAAACATGCCACACCAGTACTTCAATATGAAGTTTCAGTTAATTCACTCTAATCTGGTCAGCTGTTTTAGCAATTTTGTTAAATGAACCAAGCAAAGGCATCCAGATAATACCTACTCTTCCCCTTAAACAGAATCGTCTGCACCAGGACCTGGGAGAAGCATTCAGGCTGTTATTCTAGTTCAAAGCAATGAGAAATAAGAAAAGAACAGAAGGAGTAGTAAAAAAACAGTTTCCAGCTGCTAAAGATGAAAGAAGTATAGAATAGACTTTTGGGGGGAAAGAGTTAATGTAGTAGCTAAGCGTAGGTTACCACTATCTAAGAACTGCAAGAATTTTAAAAGTGATGCCGTCACCTCACAAAGTTAGCCAAGCAGACCTTCCATAGACCATTAAAGTTCCTGAAAGGGAAGTTCTCAAAATTATCTTCTTCCCCCTCCCCAAAATTGGAGTGCAGTAAGATTCCGTTATAAGCCAAACTTGCATGCAAAACAGACCAATGAAAAAGAATTCAAGTATGTTGTGTCTAAACAAAACACTTAACCGTCTAAGAAAAACACCTGAAAAGAACCCAATAGTGCAAAATCAAGTAGAATTAAACTAATCAATTACATTTCATTTCTCAAAAATGCCTCCCTAACTTCATTCAATAAAAAATCAAAGGAAAAAAATCAAAAGCATCATGGACACCCAAGGAAAAATCATGTTGCCACTTTGTTCATCTCAATACTTTAGGAAGCACTTCATTGCTGGTTTCAGCATTTCTAGATGTGAGAACATAACCCATTTATCTGTTCCAGAAAAGGCAGATCAATGCAATATACATGAATACAAAGAAAAATCCACTACATTAATGCTATCAGAACAAGGAACTCAAAATTCTAACATTGCCATGTCTCTAAAAACTGTAAATTTGGTCGCTACTATCTGAGGACATTTTTTTAATAGAAAAGGCAAATGGTTTTCCCAGAATGAAAATTTGGACAACAGTATTATGCAAGATAATTTTATTATAACAAGTCTCTGGATATATTTCATAATCTCTACCTATGTGTTTTAACCTTCACATACTTGAAATTTCACCAATATTAACAATAACTCCCAAAATCTACATTGGCCACATAAATATGCTGTTATTTGATATCTGCATTGGGAAAAGAAAATCAGTATATATATATTTTAACTTTTTAGTACAGTAAGTAAAAATTAAATCTAACATCTTTTGGATCTCAAGCAAACAAACATTTAACTATTTGTATTTAATTGTATTCATGGCAGGGCTTATAATAAGGCAGACTGAACAAACTGCTTTAGACAAAATAAACTGATTACAAAATATTAAAATACAAGATATTATCTATTTATCTATTTATATGTTTATTCTCAGAAGATGTATTTTCCAGATTATTTGTTCAAATGCTACATTGGAAAGAATAATGTAGCAGCCTTTTTATCTTAGAGAGCATTGACGAATGTATGTTGTCTTTTTATGTACACTGAGACATATGCACCAAAAACAAATTCCTTGTGTGTCCAATCACACTTGGCCAATAAGGAATTCCATAAATAGCATATTGTTGTGGGTCCTGTGGTACAAAAGTTGTTCTTTATTCTACTCAATCAGTTGCTGTAAACACAGTTGTAGTACAGTCATAGTTATAAAGATCAAAATTGACTCCACTGTTCATTAGTTAGCAGAGACTATAGCAGAGATTTAACATACATGGCAGCAATAACTTGTTCTTTGATCTGATCCTCTAATAACATAGACAATTGATAACTTATGTGAGGATGTTGCCTCAGAAATGTTTGAGAAAAGGGTTTTTCTTAGGCGAGGCACACAATGAATGAACAGCACACAATGTAGCTTAATAATTTAGAAAATCAGAAAAAATACATCTGAATAAAACCACTTTAAGAGTTATTAAATAGACATACTGTTAGATATTGTAAAATACCAATTAAGTAATAGGGAGTAAGAATACCTCAATTATCCGGTTATCCACAGGCATAGTAGTACTGACCATGTGGACATTTGGGGTAGAGGTGGATCTCTGCCTTTGAGAAAGGGAACATTCAGGAGAAGGATTTGTTCCACTGAATGTGAAGACATGAGGTGTAGAATATCTATGCTGAGAACTAAGGAGAGAAAACAAAATTATAGATGTATGCTTTTATATGAAGAACTCAGCATTAACTTGTGAAAATCTATAGAACCTATTTAAGAATAACAAGTTTTATGATATAGTTCTCTAGAAATAAAAAAGTTATTTTGGAAATGATCACAACTATGATTTCCCCCTTTAATCCATGTTGGTTTTTTACACCAGAGATTCCCAAAACATTCAGATTAGAGAACCAGTTTTAAACAATGACTTTGAATGAGGACCATGTCCCTAAATTGTAAATTTATTCTCAATTATGGAGTGCTTTACAAAGTAACTCCAGGTAGTCCTCACCTAACATTCATCCATTTATTCATAACTGCCTTCCCAGTTACTTTCCCCATCATCTTTTCCTGTCTCCCCATGCTCTTTGTCTTGGCCATATGTAGAGGAGCACTGTAGCAATGTCCCACATGCCAGGGGTGAGAACTATGAGTGGCGGACAAGGGGCAGGGGCAGTGGTAAATGCACTAGGGAGCTTGAGAAGGTATGCATTGTGCATCACTACTAGCTGGGGCCTTCTTTCCTAGGACACAAAAAAGGCCCTGGCTCTGGTGGCACAAAAGAAGGACATGGCTGGTAGTGACATGCAGTGTGCTGCTTTGGCAGATAGTCCGGCACACAAAAGGACAGAGCTAAATGGGTGAGGGAAAGTGAAGTGGAAGCACTTATTGCTTTAGATTGAGAGGCAAAGGAATTACTTCTTAACTTATGATAACTGTGCAAAGCTACACTACTTTGCTCGGCAGCCTGAAGTGGTATTGAAGAAATGAATCAATTTGAGATGAAGTGTTCTTTCAAAAAAGCTTACCATTTTACACACATGAATTTTGCCCAGAAATTCATAATACTGCTATCTTGTGAAAAACAGTAACAATTTAATACCTTACAACTTAAAGGGCCGCTTACTTAATGGGCATCCGAGAGACAGATTCACGTATTCGCCGAGTCATCAAAGAAGGTGCTGAGATACTACTATCACCAATATTTGAATGGGGAAATAATCTAAAATCAAAGCAGCCAAAGAAAAAAATAGTGAATTTAAGAGACCTTAACATTTCAACCAAGGCAGCTGTCTTTTTTCCCAAAAATAAAAATCATAATCGATTGACGCAGTATTTAAGTTTTAAAATTCATTCACATGATACACTATGCCATAACTAGAAGGTATTGTATAAACCATGATTAAGCGAAGTATAACTTAGCATGATAAACTTAGAATTCTTTTACCAATACAATATTTTCTTATTTTTTTCTTGATAGCATTGCATCTTAGGTAAGGGAATAAGGATCCAGGATCATATTGCTAAGATATGATGGATAATTTTAAAAAAGCAAGAGAAGAAGAAGGCGTGGCTTATTCCGGGTGAGACGACGTTCTCTGGGAAGCTCCCGGGAAATCGTCGAATCTCAGCCCAACCAGGGGTCCTAGCGGACCCTGAACTATCCTGGAGGGACAGTGAAGTACGGGGGCACCTAACTGCATGAACGGGGAAACGGCAATTTCCCCCTAGTGCAGACTGAAGCCTCAACTCCACTATTCCATTGAAGTCCCCTATTAAACAGATATTTTCATAATCTTTATCCATTTTTTTTCCAATCATGTTTTATTTTATTTTTCTCCCCCCATTATTTTTTTGTGGACTTTACTATAAAATTCTTTTTGGTTTTTATTTGGTGCGTATATTGCTGTGAGAAGTATGGATTTTTGTTCTGTTTCTATCTCCATCGTTATGATTCTTCTATCTTCGTCTGTATATAATTGTTTGGGTTTTAGCCATTTCTTGATACATATCGCAATTCCCTTTTTCTTTTGTTGTGCTAATGTTACATATTATTTACCTATTTTTGAATTTTCTAATAGTTTACTGTATTGTTTTTTATGTGTATTTCTTGTAGGCACACAATATCCATATTCAGTCTTTGTATTTTGGTCAGAGTTTTCTTTTCATGGGTGAATTTAGTCAATTTATGTTTAATGACAATAATTTGATTTCTTCCTCCATTGCCTTATTTATAAATGGTTCTTAGTTTCCTTGTATTCCTTGTTTCTCTTTGTATTTTTGTTCTGGCACCCTCTTGTTCTGCTTGTTCTTCTTCCTGTTTCCTTCTTTCTTCTTGTTCTATTTCCTTGTCCTCCAGTTGTTCTTCTTGACTTCTACTGTCTCCTTCCTCCCTACTTTCTTGTTCTTCCTCATTTGCGAAGATTTGCTAGTAGAATTCCTTTGCCTTGTCTAATGTATCTATCTTAAACCTTTTCTCTTGCCAAGTAATCATTATTCCTTCAGTAACAAGCCATATAAACATTATGTTATATCTTATAGTTGTGAAGTCAGGAATTGATAGTATTTTCTTTGGTCCCTTACTCTCCTCGGTATCTGTCTCAAAATTTGTATTTCTTTTCCTTTATATACTATAGGTTTCTCCCTCAGTTTTTTGTACACTTCATATGACTCTTATTGATTTTTTTGTAAATCTTATATGTACCTCTCTTGGTAATCTATTTCTCATTGCGTAATTTGTATGGATACAGTACACTTCATCCAAGTCTCTTTGTATAACTTGTTTATTTTTTTGTAATGCGTCCACTATTATTTCTGCCATGATCTCTCCTAAATCTTCCTGTTTTCTATTATGTTTTGGAACCATAGAAAGAATGCTGCCTTCTCCATTTCGAGAAACACGATGGTTTCTTCTAAATCCTTGTTTGCCATGGTTAATTTCCGTTCCATTGTTTCCACTTTTCTTTCCGTTTGCTCCACTTTTGTCTCAACCTTTTGAATTTTTTGTTCATTTTTAACCATTTCATTCTGTATTTTCCTATCTTATCATCTAGTCTTCTAATATCTCCTTTCATCTCTCCCATCTGGTTTTTAAGTTCTTCATGATTTTTCCTTGTCTCTTCATGGTTTGTTGTTATTGATTCCTGTGTTTTTATCATTGTTTCTTGGATCATGGCCAATGTCACTTGTATACTCTGTAAGTTTAATGTTGAACTTGTTTTCTCTGCCCCTGCCATATTTTCCGTTGATCGTTGTGTTAAGGGTGATGCTGTTGTCATTGCTAGATTTGCTGTAGCTTTCTTATTTATTTTAGCAATTGTTGTCGTGCTTGTCATCTTTACTGCGCGTACAATGTTTTTCCAGAATAACATACACCAATTTCAATATTTCAATATTTAGTGAATACATTCTATGTCTCTTCCGTCAACTTTCAATATCAATTATATTTAATTATTTATCAATTGTTTATCAGTTATTTACTATATGACTTACAGTACCTTAAATATCTATATATCACGACACTTTAATATAATATTATTAGTAATATAACTTACTTAAAGTTGTTAAATTAAATCAGCTTAATTAAATTAAAGTAGTCTATTTGTAATATCTAACGAGTATATAGTTAATTAGATAAATAAGTAATTCGATAGGCAAATGACATACAAGTTATTATATAAATGTGTACGTAAATAATATGTGCATAACTATGCTTGAATAAATATGTAAATATATAAATTAACTAAATATCTTAATCACTTGTTTGTTGAATAATTATTTACTGTCTCTTTTTTCTTTTTTAATTGTTTTTTTCTGTAATCAATCAATCAATTAATCAATCTAGTAATATAGTCAGTATTGTCTATTTTGTATTTTCACAGATGTGTTCAATTTCTTTTTTTTCCCTTTTGTTTCAGTCATTAAGTATCCTGTATGCTGTAAATTTTAGGTACCGTATTTTTCGGAGTATAAGACACACCTGAGTATAAGACGCACCTGAGTTTTTGGCGAGGAAAATAGGGAAAAAAATCTGCCTACCAGGTATTCATCTGGCTAGCGTCCTTAGTCTGGTCAGTTTCAGCACATTATTTTAT
>JANHFT010006599.1:19067-30154 GCA_032467955.1 Pseudoxenodon macrops | reverse complement strand
CCGGAAGGTTTAAATCGGAGTCACTTCCGGTTTGCGTGTTGGGTCATTTTCTATCCTCCAGAGGCCTCAGAACGCTTCCCTGAAGCCTCCGGAGGGTAAAAAATGGCCCCACAAGCAAACCGGAAGTCCGTTCCCGAACTTGCCCGTTGGGCCGTTTTTCACCCTCTGGAGGCTTCTCTGAAGCCTCCTGAACCCTCTGGAGGGCAAAAAACAGCCCAATGGAGGGGCGCATGCGTGGGGGATTTGCGTGTTGGCGCGCACGGCACCATTTTTGGCACGCAAGGGGGAAAAGGTTCGCCATCACTGGTCTAATCCTTCAGAATTCGATTGTATTTGTTTCTAAACTTTATACCTATCAACACAGATGATCATCATTATCAATTCTCATTTTTAAGGTGTGAATTTCTTCCTTTCAAGTGTAACAGTATATATTTCAGAGATGGCACAACAATGAAAGACTAAGGGCTGGAGTCCACCTATTTTGCCACGGGGATGCTGTTATCACCATCCTGGCTAGAACATGTAGAGGTACTTACTGCGTGGAGCTCCGTGATCATACACTGATAACCCATGCTCCTGTTTTCAGCCACATCTCCACCATGGCAAATGTAGTTATGTGCTCCAGCCCTAAGAATATCAAATGCAATATGTCCATCATAACTAGGCCACACCAGGTTCAGTGATAAAGTGATATACCATATATAATCTGCTCAAATTATTAACTATACTCCTCAGTACATGATAAATTTCTATTTCCCATCTTAGTACACTCCAAACCTTCAACATTCCTCTTTGGTCTCAAGTTTCACTATATCACTGAGCTTGTACCATGACTAATTACTATCTATTGAAATAGGGTTTTTTTCTATCTATGTCCACCAAAATCTACTTAAAAGCATACAGAGAAATCCTCCCCCCCTTGTATGCATTTTTAAAAGAATATTTTCAGAATTTTAATTCAGTTTAATTTTGAACCTTATCAGGAAGATTTATCAAGAAGCTCTTCAGTCACCAGAATCATTTATTTTTTACAACCATAGAAAATGCTTGTTTGAACTCTTAAAAATTTACCTAGATTTGGGGTCAGGCATTAGATTCAAAGTCAGTGTAGAGCAGGGGTGTCAAACTGGCAGCCTGTGAGCAGGATGCGTCATACACAGGCCACGTCTACCCCAGCTCCACAAAGGAGGGAAAAGTCACAAAATGTCACATGACAGCAACGTGACAACCACAAGTTTGACACCTGTGGTATAGAGCAGTAGTCACCAACCAGTGGTCCAGTGGTGGTTCGTGAGAAAATTTTGGTAGTCCGCAGAAAAACTATTTGCATTTTTTATATTGCACTAAATCAGGGGTCCTCAAACTATGGCCCCTGGGCCAGATAGATACATGCAATGAATGCTTGTGTTGCTGCAGAAAGTCTTCCCCTTCAGGGTCTTTTTGTGCAGGTCGGACGGGGGAAGAAATTCAACTTGGGGTCTGCTTCAGCTTCCTGGTGCGGGGCTTTAGGCGAAGGCTGGAGGGAAGTGCTGCTGGTGACAAACAGCCGGAGGGCCTCGTTCCAGTGGAACTGAATCATGGCCTGGTACTGGCTAACTATCTCTGTCCGCTGAGCCTCCAGGCGCCAGTACCTGACCTTGCACTCCTGCAGGTCTTCCCTCTGCTTGGAAAGTCTATGCTCGTAGTCCTCAGTGAGGTGCTTTTGCTGAGCCTCCTTCTCGGTCAGATACAATTTGAACTGAGCCAGCTGTTTTGCCAACTCTTTCTCGTGGTGGCTGCTTAACTCCAACAACTGCTTCTTGTTGGGACCCTAAGGAGCCCAGGTAGGCAGGCAAAGAGTGGCGGGGAGGGGAGGGGTGAGTAGAGGCCAGCGAGGCGCCCCTCGACGTGAGTGACATCAAGTTGGCCATGCCCACCAGCCACAAGACCACCTAGCTACGCCCAGCCAGCCAGTCATTAGGTAGATCATATTAGTGGTCCCCAGGATTTAAAATTATGAATTTAGTGGTCCCTGAGATCCAAAAGGTTGGGGATCCCTGATGTAGAAGATAGATTGATTATTGAAGGACATTAACTGTGGGAAAAACACAAGATAAATTTTGAAAATCTCTCTGCCCATGCATCTACAGCAATTCCTCAATTTACTAGTTCATTTAGTGACCGTTTAAACTTACAACGGCACTGAAAATTTTGACCATTTTTCAGTTACGACCTATACAGCATCCCCATGATCATGTGACCCAAAATTCAGATGCTTGGCAACTGATTCATATTTATGAAGCTTATGTGATCATCTTTTGTAACCTTCTCACAATCAAAGTCAATGGAGAAGCCAGGTTCATTTAACAACCGGTTTACTAACTTATCAACTGCAGTGATTCACTTAACAACTATGGCAAGAAAAGTCCTAAAATGGGGCAAAACTCGCTTAACAAATGTCTCGCTTAACAACCGAAATGTTGGGCTCCATTGTGGTTGTAAGCTGAGGACTACCTGTATTAGCCCAACTTAGACCATTCTTACCATCATTCAGTGTCAATAAAATATAAAGTTTGCAAAGGATCTAGATAATCTAATACAGAGGTTCTCAACCTTTTCTTTACCAGAAACACCCCTTTAAATATATTTTGTGGCCATGGACCACCAAGACATAACTCAAGATTTAAATCAAAACATTTCTTCAAGGCTTTCTCGACCTTTGTGACAACATTGTGGACCCCTAGGGGTCTGCACACCACAGACTGAGAATCACTGATGTAATACAACCCTGTCTCCAGTCCAGGAAGCTACTATTACATTATAACATTTAGTAACATAACTTAAAGAAGCATTCCTCTTCAGAAATGCAATTTTGTGCAAAGCACAAAGTTTTAATCATCATCACCATAGTAAAAGAAATGCTGAAAATGTGCACCAAAGGTATTGCTATCAATCTTGGAGCTGCAGATAAAATATTGAATTAGCAAAGACCATCTTTTCCCTAGAGCCTGCCAGGTTTCCTAGATTGGGAGTCCCCTTAATAAACAGAAGGAACCCCTCTATTTGTAACAGTTCAAGTGTCTCTGAATACTCCGAAGTGGAAAAATGCAAACTAGTGGTTCCTGAAATTCCATATAAATTCTGTAACTATAATAGCAGATGCCAATATATTATTTGTCAGCATTAATGGTAAACCATTCTAGTTTAGCCTTTTAATTACAGAAAAACACTAACTCTACCAAAATTATGACAATGACATGAATTAGCAACACAAGATGGGGAGTGAAGAGAATCCTTTAAATCCTTGTTATTTGATTCAAATCAACTACCATGCAAAATATATGCTACATTTTAAATGTGTTTTCTATAACTTTTACCTCAGTAGAATACTTAAAATGCAATTCTGAGATACGTTACACCACAGAGGTGGTGAATCTTCTTACTGCGGTTCACTCAGGACCGTGCCTTGAGCACGCGCGGCAATCAAATATTAGCTTCTGCGCATGCACAGAAGCAAAATCTAAAATGGTGGCGCCCACGGAGACACCGACAGAACCAGCTCTGTGACATCATCGCAGAGTTACTACTGGTTCTATAGAACTGGATAGAACCAGTAGGAACCCACCTCTGCTTTTAACCCAGCTATTTCTTCCATAATACATAAAACCAGGATTTTAATTAATTGACATCAATGATAAGTTACTTATATTACTTCTGCAATACAGTGGAACCTCGGTTCATGACCACAATCGGTGCCAGAACTTTGGTCAACACCCAATTTGGTCATGAACGGAAGCACGACTTACTGCGCATGTGCACACACACAAAAAACCCAAAAACAATGGCGCCAAAGGGGAAATCATCATGGTAGGGGAAATCACCGCGGCTGACTTCGATCAGGAACCGAAGATATGGTCGGGAACAGAGGTACATTTTCAGCAGATTTGTTGTTCGGGAACCGATTTGGTCGTGGAGTGGGGCGTTCGGCAACTGAGGTTCCACTGTAATTTTTTATTTCTGCAATATCAAAATTGTTCACCAAATTCATTTACTAATGCCTTAATCTTTTGAAAATGTAGGGGCTTTAAAAAAAAAAGCCACTACATTACGTAAAAAATGATGAACAAAGAGGCACACACGTACCATCTCCTACCAACAACACTCTTGTAAATTTAGGGACTTTTACTTTACCATAGCAATTAATGAATATTAAAACTTAAATTACAGGGCGGATACCAGGTGAGGCACCCCTGGAAAATAGGTGCTGGCAATGGGTATTACCAAACTGCTATCCCTGAGGCACAAGGCCAGGTGAGAATGCAAAACTCCAGAGACCTCCAGACTTCTACCCTACCAGTTCAGTTATCTGCTACAAAAAGCTCTGCTTCCATCAATGTAAGATTATCCTTCACTGCAGTCAACCTGAAAAAGCTGCATCACTTCAATCAGTCATACCATATATGTGGATTGAAGAATGCAATGCTGCATATTTCATGAATTTGGGAATCAGAATAATCTCTCTTTTCTATGGACAATGTGTACAAATACTGCAATTATATTTCTGTATTCTCATGGTTAATGGTTTCTAATCCTTTAAAGAAAAATGCATGTTATTTAAACATTACTAGGAAGGGCAAAAGGCTGAAAACAAAGGCAAAACGCAATTCAGGATTAATTTGATAGAAAAGGGAAGAAAACTGAGGTGCCTGAACTGCAAATGAATTAACAAAACAGAATTCTGTTCAGGACAAACTCTGCATGCCCTGCTCTGGAAAGCACTCTAATCTTCTGAAACAGAGTTAAGTAGAAATGGGAATGTACAATACAGAAGAAATGTTTACCACTTTGGCCATTAATATTCTTCTGAAAAACACCATTTGATGCAACTCACTGTAATTGAAAAAGCAATTATTTTTCAAAATAAAAGCTAAACTAAATTCAAATTACGCTTATTAAAAAATTTCTATATAAAAGGTAGAGGAGAAATAATTTGTAAGGAGGAAATTTTATACCATGCTTGTACTTCCAGTAAATTCAAATGAGTTAATGCAAATAATTTTTACACAACACTTTAAAAACTGGAAATTGATTTTGATGGTGCAGAACGTAGTGGCTCTAGAATCATATTATAAACTCAAACTCCTTTCTTATGCAATGCTTCATAAATATTGCAAAAAGTATTATTTCAGCATTATTGATGTTGCAGTTAATACAAATATTAGTAGAATTAGAAGAAAATTAAGGTAAATTTTACTCGCACCAGTTAATACATGAATACATTTTAATTTCTTTAGCATCATATGACTCTTACATATCAGAGTAGAGATACCTCAGAATTTATTTAAGTGGCAATATGAGCTATATTTCCAGCACATTTCTACAAAGTGGATTTTAGGTGAAAATTTAAAAATACAAGGGATCCCAAAATATGGAGGCACCAATAGCCTTGGACAGATTTGAGTCTGCACTGCCTTTCTTTGTTTACCAATTCAGAGGAGATCCTTCGTTTACTAAGAAACTTCCAAGACATTAAATGACAAGGGAGATGTCTAGAGACCCACTGGTAGAAAATAAGAAGCAAATTTGATTTGAACATGTACTGTAATGATAAAAATGGTAAAACAGTTTTCCTTCACTCCTTGTCATGTTTGCAGAGGTCTAAGCAGCCACTCAATTTAAAGTGACCCAGATGTGCAAGCCTTGGCCAGAACATCATTTGCTAGGCTGCTATGAATAGTAACTAATGTTACTCCCTGAGTGTCCTGAATATAGCTGTGAGCAGAACATCTAGTAGACAAAATTGCCTGGATACTAGTTAGATACGGTAGTTTCCTAGTGAGATGTCACGAGGTCATATACTGCAAAATTATCTGGCCTGCAACATCAGTTCTACCATCAGCTTGGATCCCTATCCATTCTTTGTGAAAGCCTCCAAGGAGATGAAAAGGAACCTGGACAATCTTCTCTTGACAAAGGTTGCTGAGAGTTTGGTGAGCCTGTAGTTGCAGAAACCTCTGAAACTGATATGAACCATTTTCAGTTAAGGGAGGATAATTTGTGGTGGACAAAGATAGTATCTGATCTTGATTTATATCTCAACAGATTTTAATGCTGTTGACCTCAGTACTTTGTTGGATCATATATGAGTTTTAACAGTCATGGGACCTTTTGCAGTAGTTTCTTTCTTCTTAAATATCTTCTTGCAAATATCTTCTATCTTTGTTTCTGGATGGAGTTACACAGGGGTGGATTGTAAATCGTTTTGCTTCCGGTTTGCTCAGAGTCGCACCTTGTGCGCAGCAATCAAAAAATAGCTTCTAAAATTCAAAATGGTGGCACCCACGGAGACACTGAGGGAACCGGCTCCATGATGTCATCGCCGAGTTACTAACAGTTCTATAGAACTGGTTAGAACCAGTAGGAACCCACCTCTGGAGTTACATTTGTAATTTGGGGTTCCTCCTGAATTTGCAGTTCCTGCTTAAAAAGCAGATGGCAGCTTTGGCTAAGATGGCCTTTGCAAAGTTCCCTCTTGTGCTCCAATAATAACTTTCCTCAAACCAGGAGGCTTTGCCCACTGCCCTTCATGCTTTAGTTACCTTATATTTAATTAACAGTAATATGCTATATATGTACCTTAAAGATCCCGCCAAAACTTCAATTCCTTTAGTGGCTTGAGCAGTTATAGGCATTACAGGTAAGTCCTTCAGTTACAACCATTCATTTAGTGACCTCTCAAAATTACAATAGCACTAAAAAAAGTGGCTTACAAACATTTTTCACTTGTAACCGTTGCAGCATCTACAGCATCCCCATGGTCACATGATCAAAATTTGGACACTTGGTAACTGGCTCATATTTATGACAGTCGCAATGTCCTGAGGTCATGTGATTACCTTTTCTGACCTTCTGACAAGCAAAGTCGATGGGGGAAGCTAGATTTACTTAACAACCATGTTACTAACCTAACAACTGTAGTGATTTACTTAACAACTGGGGCAAAAAAGATAGCAAAACGGGGCAAAACTCCTAAACAACTGTCTCATTTAACAGAAATTTTGGACTCAGTTGTGATTGTAAGTTCAGGGCTACCTGTAGTTGATCTGCTCCAAGTCCTATACTGGTAGCCAGTTTGTTCTGGTGCAATTCCCACAATATCTGTGGGATTACCTCTTCCCATTGATCCCTGCAGGTTCTTTCAGATCCGGAAGAGAATCTCCCTCTTGGCTCCTTAGAGCAATGGTTCCCAACCTTTCTGGTTCTGCGGACCAGCAATTGGGGGGGTAGGGTTAAGGGTTTGGTTAGGGGAAGAGCTGGTAGTTTCATGTCTCATGAAATAAATTTTTTAGATAAAAAAATAAAGTTTTTAGAACAGAGAAAATTTTCACTAAAGTTGAATAGATTATTTTGCATATCAAGTTTTCAGATCCTTTAATCCAATGGATTGTTTACTGACACAGATATTCTAAAACCAGAAAAATGAACATGTAACATATTTTTCACTCTACGTTCACCTACACTTTATCCAAGATGTTTTCATTTGTTTATCTTTTTATAATAGTTTCAATTACTTATTTATTTAACCTTCAAGTCAGTTTCAACTCTTGGTGATTGCCTGGACAGGTTCCTGAAGTTTTCTTGGCAAGATTTCAGAAGTGGTTTGCCCTTGTTTTCTTCCTAGGGCTGAAAGAGCAATTGGCCCAAGGACATCCAGCTGGGTTCATGCCTAAACAAGGATTAGAACTCATGGTCTCCCAAAGAGACACTCTCCAAAATTATTGGTGACATTTTATTAAAAAATATGTTGATATAATCGTCAGTTTTAGTACAAGGAATGTATATAATACTCATATTTAATTACAGAAGCATGCTTATAATGAGAGTAGCTTAATTTTCAATATTTCAGAACTTCAATAAAGGAACAATACAATTAGAAATCAACTAGTCTTACAGATTTAATAAAGACTAAACAGATATATGCTTATACAGTTCCAAAACTTTAGAATAATCACTATACAAATAAACGATATTTGTGTAAAAGACATCCACAGAATATGCAAAAATTAAAGAATTTAGAAAATGTAAAATTAATTTACCATTTATGCATCATACTTGCAGCAATGAAATATCAAAATGATGTGTTTCAAAATATCAATGTTTCAAAAATAAACAAATCAGTAAAATAATTTTAGAAATAAAAAAAACATTGGTAGCACATTTAATATACAAGATTTTAAAATGCAGGATTAGGAATTTCTAAATAAATGAATATTTGTGCAAATAGTACAACTGAATTAATAAACAAGAAAATTTAGTTGAGAACAACTTCTTATAAAATTAGTACTACTATTTTAAGATGCCAAAAGAGATCTTATAATTAAATTAATGACAGATTCAAAAAGGATTTTGACCTGCTAAATTCATGAGCAGCAATCCATGAGTTAAACTTTAAAGCAGCTTAATTTTACTGAATGGGGCAGTAACCCTGACTAATAGATTAAGAGAATATAGTAGCTTGCTCTCTGCTTCATTTGCCCAGCATGCAAGAACCTCCAGAATATCAAGGGCTATATTCCAATTCTTAAATACCACATGAAAGCCCAATGTACCCTAAAAAACCAGTTTTAAGAATCCTATACTTCAAACTTCTCCATTGGCAAACAGACTCCAAGGAAAAGCAGGAACCTCTACAATTTTTTTAGGGTATGGCTATATGCATATTATAAGAATAGAAGCAAAAACAGACTATTTTTTATACTTCCGGTTTTGTTTTCAGCAGGATCGGAGCTGGGACCGCAAGCCCCGCGGCCAGCTTCAAACTCTCTATGCCTGAGGGTCCGGATTGGGACCATAAACCCCCCCAAGAAGGGGTGAAACAAAGGGGGACCGCCAGGAAGGTAGAGGGTGGCCACTTACTCCCTCCCTGAGCTGGAAAGCCCCCTCAGCCGACGGCATGGAGCAGCGGCAGCAATCATGGCTGCCTTGAAACTGAAACAGGACCAGGAAACCTAAGACGGAGCAGGAGGGGAAAAGGAAAAGTGAGTGGCTTGTGATCTGGGCAAAAACTTTCTTAAAAAATAAATAACAACCCCAAGAAGCAAAAACAGAATATTAATTATTTGACGGAATTCTACCTAAACAACTTTTGCTTTGGATCAGTTCCATGTATATTCCTGATGAATAAAAATTAGTTAGAAAGAAAAAATAATAAACATGCATAAATGGCATATTATTATATTCAATCCATTCACTTCCACTGTATTTATAGACAGGTGACCAAATGAAGAAAGAACTTTTTGAAATGTTTGAGCCCAGGATTATAGATCAGTATGCAGAAAAAACTCACGATAATAAATCAATTATAAACCATGATTTGTTAGTGTGTCTGGATGCCCTTTGCTTACAATACTGTACAACTTCAACTTAATTGACCCCTGATTAAAAATCCCCATTTAAGGGACTTTGGGTGCAATGGACCCAAAGAATACATTAAGCCATAAACAAATTGGTTGTATTCAAAGTATTTTACTTTCTAGTTTTGGTAAGGTTTACCTTGATTTTATAACATATGCAGTTATTACTCATTTGCATAATTAACCAATCTGAAACAAAAGACAACTGGCCTCAATTAGTCTATTACGCTGAATTTTACTGTATTAGTTTCAGGTATTGCACTCCACTACCTCTGCCTATCTTGCCACCCCGCCAACCTGTCTGCCTTGCCACTCTACACTTCACTCTCTCTGGCAGCTGTGGCAGCCCTGCCCACCTGAGCTTGCTGGCCTTGCCATCCAGCCAGCAATTACCTTATATAGAGTCAAGCCAAATGTTCCTCATCAGCAGTGGAGATAGCAAAGATCAACTGAATGCAGCAGAATTGTGGAACCCAGGGCAATGGAATACTGGGGTTTTGCACTATAGTGCTGGAGTGGTTGGCCCCAGCATGGGGCTTGAGGTAGCACTCTTAAGTGGTGGTGGTAAGTCTGTGGCTAAAGTAGAGGCCCTGAGGCATCCAGCTAAGACTGAACTTCTACTATCCTAGCACCATTACTGAGGAATGCAACTATGCAGGGCAGTCAGAAAGGGAAAAGGGAATTAACAGTTAGGGGAAATTGAACAACCCCTGCACTTGTAAAGTGTAGGCAGGATGCCAACTACCCAAATTTTGATCACGGTTGCAGGGGCACTCCAATGGTCATATCTCAGCGGTTGAGCATAACTACCATTTGTTCAATGCCACCATAACTTTGAACAGTTGCTGAAAAAATGGTTGTAACTTGAAGACTACCTGTACAGAAAATGTCCACCATCTAATCCAACAGATCATCTCAAACTGTTCAGAAAGGCTATCACAATCTGAATAATCAAGTTTAGATATACATGAGATTGAGAAGTTCCCTGAGAATGGGCTTCAACACAACTCAAAAAACTTGGAAAAACAAACTTCTGGTCCCAGTGACTGACTCGGATTAAATCCTCTAAGGACATTCAACCTATGTTTATAGCTTATGAATTTCTGGTTGCTTTAGTTATATGTCAATCTCTTGAGGAGCACGTACAAACTATTTGTCTTCGAAGTTAAAAAAAAAGAATTTCACTAGGAGTAGCTTTATGTTATTAGTTCCTCAATAATAGGTTGGAAAACAGGTGTTGATGATTCAAAAAATGTTTAATACCTGCATGTTTAATGCCTGATCTTTTTAAGGAAAGGGAATAATTGAAGATCATGCACAAACTAAGTAGATTTTCTTTTGTGTGTAGTATTAATTTACTGAAGCCTTTGTAGACAATACCAAAGCACTTAGACTATACTTAGTTTGAAAACTGATTAATTCTCTCATTCCTGAAAGCAATACTGTATTATGAAAACTTTATTTAGTCTATATACTCTAGGAATATGTCATTATACTACAACTTCTGAATAAAAACATCATACTAAGGAACTGTTTAAACACCCAGAAAAGTGTTCAGAGAAGAGCAGCAAACATGATAAGGGAACTGGAGGCTAAACTGTAAGATGAATGGTTAAGGCAGTGGTTCTTAACCTGGGTTCGATCGAACCCCAGGGGTTCGGTGAGTCAGTCTCGCGGGTTCGGCAGAGGTCAAGA
>JANHFT010006599.1:0-18967 GCA_032467955.1 Pseudoxenodon macrops | reverse complement strand
GTGCATGCGTGCACAACCACCACCACCACCCCGTGCTGCCCCCCCCCCACGCATGTGTGCAGGCCTCAATGAAGCCTCCAGATTTCCGGTAGGCCTATTGGACCGTTTTATGTCCTCCCCAGGCTTCAGGAGACTTTCCTGAAGCCTGGGGAGGGCAAAAACAGCCTCCCCCGCCCTCTGGAAGCGCAAAAATCACCGGCCAGCGCGCACATGAGCGCTGGAGCTGACATAGGGCAACGTCTCGCATGCCCTCAGATATGGCTCCACATGCCACCTGTGGCACGCATGCCATAGGTTCGCCATCACAGATCTATTATGTTTTAAACTTAATTACTGGGAATGGGAATTGTGAGATTGAGTCTGTGGACTGAAATAGCACAAAACCCCAAGTAAATAAATGAATTCCCATGGATAACAATCATGTGTACAGCAGAGTCATACTGTTGAAATTCCCAATTGTTGCAGCACTTTTTCAAACAGTTGCAACCAGAGTAATTGCTGCCAACCTTAAATAAATTGTCTGGTTTGTAAGTTTTTATCCATATATACAATTGGAACAATGAAGAACTTCTCATACACCCAATCTTAGAACTTCTAACACACAATGTATAAATTCTAAGCAAATACTAGGCAGACTGCTATTGTCTGCAATCCAAGGGCTCCAAAGCGGGACCCATCTACATTCTCTTTTTTATACCAAATATGTTCATCTTGCATCCATAAGGAAACCCCCTGAATGAAGAATTCTTCATAAAAAACATGATTATCTCTCATGAAAAAGCAACAGCCTAATTGGCTGGCACAGAAAGGAAGCAGCTATGATGTTTAAGACCTGATTTCAGACTAGTCAGTCAAGAAATAAATGCACATACAAACACATTCCCAAGTAAAGTCATACTGCCAAAGTGTCTAATTAATTCTATTTCTTCATGCAACAGAATGCCAATGTAAAACTTCCCTGAAGCCTTCTGTACCAATTATTCCACAGGTAAGTCCTTGACTTACAACCACAACTGTTGCTAAGTGACAAGAGAATTTCCCCCCAATTTACAACCTTTCTTACCACAGTTATTAAATACATCACTGCAGTTGTTAAGTTAGTAACACGGTTGTTAATTGAATCTAATTTTCCCATTGACTTTGCTCATCAAAAGGTTGCAAAAGGTAATCGCACGACCCTGGAACATTGCAACTGTCATATGAACCAGATGCCAAGCATCCAAATTTTGATCAAATGACTAAAGGGGGATGCTGCAACATTGTAACTAAATGAACTGTTGTAAATCGAGGACTACCTGTACTGAGTTAATGAAATGTAGTGGTGAGGAGCATCAAATTTCAACTTTAACACCACTGAAATTTGCATTCCTATGTAGCAAATTCAACTGTGTAATAAAGGTCATTTAACTTTTTATATGTCACAATGGCTACCACATTTTGTACAGTTTTGTCCGGGAATCAGAATACACATTTAACAACATTTTGGGTCCGATTGGTGAGGATCACAAAGGTCCTTGAAACACTTGTTTTCCCAGAACTTATGAAACTGTAAGAATAGAAACTACTGTAATGCATTCTTCATAGAGTATCCTTGAAGAATATGCAGATGTTTTGGCTAGTGTGAAATTGGCCACGCAAGCAGTTTTGAATACCTCAAGGGCTCCACATGTGACACCTTTGTTGCACAAGCTGCATTGGGTGCCAGTTTGCTCCCAGGTCCAATTCAAGGTGTTGGTTCTCATCTTTAAAGCCCTTTAATGGCACAGGACCAGATTACCTGAAGAATCATCTTATTCCAATTACATAATCCATCCCACCAGTCATGCAGGAAGCATATGTTATGGACCCTGTCGGTTAAAGAATTTCAAGGATGATGGAGTCTAGGAAGACAGCCTTCTCTGCCATTACCCTTGCCCTATGGAACATCCTGTCCCCAGAGATGAGGTTGGCCCCCAGCCTTCCAGAACAGTACGAAGATCTGACTCTGCCAACTGGCATGAGACTGAAGAGTGGCATGCAACCCTGGGGGGTTGTTGGCTTGAGGGCACCTTATAATTTGCTCATTAACTGTTTTTAATTTTGTTTCATTTATATGGTTTATGGTTTTATCTGTAAACCGCCTAGAGTCACTTAGACAGTGATATGAGCAGTGTATAAATTTGATAAATAATTTGTACTGATTAAAATACCCAAGAACAGTTTAATTTATGGCAATGATGGTGTTAGATCATGTTTGTAAAGTTACATGTGCAAATATATATACAGATATACATACACAGAGAAATGTGTCTATAATATTTTGTAATGTTATTGTTAGGTCTGCTCGTACAAAACAAACCTTTAACTACTACTACTAACTACTATTTCTTATATGACCTTGAGTATTCTTGCTTAGACTACACCGATGCTCCCAAACCAGAAGTAACTTTGCCGTGACATCACAGAGCCGGTTCCATTGGTGTCTCCGTGGGCACCGCCATCTTGGATTTTGCTTCTGTACAGAAGCTGGTTTTTGATTGCTGTGTGCGCGCGCTTCACACACGCACATGCAGTGCGACCCTGAGCGAACCGCCAGCAAAAATATTCACAACCCACCCGTCTCAAACACATAATCACCACTGATAAATGAAGTACTTCAGATGGCTGTTACTTATGTACTAAAATACAGAAAATATTTTGAACACTTACAGAACTATGCAGAAAGGTCAGACCCAATTAATTCATTTTGTGACAGAAAAAACATTAATTAATGCAAAGAGAAGTGAGAAATCTTCAAATCTTCAGTCTTCAATATTCTCCCAAATATAATTAACTGAGAGAGAATATTCAGGGATTGCATAGATAATCATGTAAGGAAAGAAGACAGCATAATCTTCTATTCACATTTTGGATCCTACCAATATAATTTTCTATATGTAAGGCAAAGACTCTGTCTACCTTTTCCATTTTGGAAAATTCATTGCATGTATGGACTTCAGCTCCTAGAAATTGGTGTCCAACATCTAAAAAATACATAGGTCAGGGATAGCTACGGTATGTCTTTAACACCATTGTACATTTTAATAAAAACTCACTACAGTATTAAGGTTTCAAGAAAACCTTTCCTACAAAATGAAGAAGTTAATACAACATTCAAACTCAACAAGGAAACTCAACCTGAACCAGAAATATATCAGAATAAAAATAATTGTATTATGTATAAGCAAAGAATTAAGGAGCCAATCTTCACATTTTTTATACTATTAGATTTTTTTCCTGGATATAAACAAATAAAACAAATTTAAATTACTGTCCTTTGGCTTAAAATTACAAGGGCATACCCCCTGGAATAATTAAAAATAGCACCATGAAAGATGCCAAAGAAGAGTCTTTCAGCTAAACAGCAACTGCTTAGTCTGCAACATTAACTGGCTTTCTTTTTATAATTCTTTGGCTACAATACCAAACTACAGCTAACCCAGCAAATTTTTAAAAGGTTCAGAAAGAAAACTCAATTGCTCTCTTGCATTCAACTCTCCCTTTAGTTTTTTCCTTTAGCTTACAACTCATTTCTAAAGTTATTTGATTGTGTTATCTGCTGCTTGTCTGAAGAAACATATTTGTTGAACATTACTTTCAACAAATCTTTTCAAATACAGGTCAGCACTTTATAAGTTGTGTTCCTTAAAAGTACATTTTATTTTATTTAAACAGCTTTATATGGCCATCCAACTCAAACATAGTGACTCCAACCTTGTAGGGGTGGCAATACAGGCACAATTGTAATAGCCACTTGATCTGCTCCATGTCAGCCTGGGGTTTCCAGATCCACTGAATATATAAGTTACTAGTTTGACTTTTGGTTTGCGTTTTATGTGCTATGGATGTCTGAAATAGAATCTGAATTTTATTTCCAGGCCTCTGGGCCTCCATTTATGGCAGCAAAGATCTTTCTTCTTTTCTGTCCATAAATATCCTATTAATATTTTATTGCCAAATTCAATGGAGAGGGGGAAATTTTTCAAATAAAATAATCCATGCAAAAATGTTACAATAGAATTAGAATAATTTAGGATATTTGGGACTGTTGCTAAGATTGGATAAAATAGATATACATTTTATTGCAAGCAAAAAAAATGCTGAGGGAAGGGCTTTGATTTATTCTGTGCTTACTTAACGAGGAAACATTATGGAAAAAAATAGGATATCAATTCTAAACTTTATTTAAAAACGAAGTGCAAACCTGAGTTTCATAAATATAAGACACACATCTAGAGTACTATATACTTTTTGGTTTAGTAAGGCATCAAGCTAGAAACCATGAGAGTATGAATTCTACTTTAGGCAAGAGACAGCTGGGTGACCTTAGGCCAGTCACTTTCTCTCTGCCCTAGGAAAAAGGCAATGGCAAGCCACTTATGAAAAACCTTGTCAAAACAACTGCAGGGACTTGTCCAGGCAATCTCCAAGAATTGGACACAATTGAAAAGAAGGGGGAAAAACTTTTCCAATCCATATTAAATTAATATGATATAATTCTTCTATTAAATTAGTGTCTTTAGATTTTTATCTACGATATTCTATAGCTAGCAAAAATGTTTCCTTGATCCATGTATTCTATATAACTAACAATAATAAAAAGTATAACTGAAATGAAACATTAAAAACCCCTTGGGTCTAAAATCCTGTAACAAATTTAATTACTGTTAACACCACACCCATCCAGCAAGTCAGAAAACCAACCTCAATCAGTTCACAATCTAAAAATATACTAGAGGTCGCAAACATTCTTAAATATTATGTACAGTAAATGGAACACATTGCTAATTGATAGTTTTGTGAGTATTTGCCAGTACTCAAGTAGTTTTGGTTACACCACAGCTGTACTGGAACACCAGGTTGGAACATAAACAGTCACTCACGCATCATAAACATCACTCTCTCAGGTGGCACTGAAAAGTCTAATACATAGATGTAACAGCCATCATACACCTAAGCGTGTGTACAGAAAATACATCTGATTTAATCTACAAAAAATGTTAATACTTAACATTTCTATTAAGATGCTGCAGCAGTCATAAATCATTTTTTTCAGGGGTGTTGTAACATTGAACTGTCACTAAATGAGTGGTTGTAAATCAAGGACTACCTGTATAAAACCACGTATGACTAAAAGTTGATAGTTTTGTTTAACATTGCCCAGAGAAGCAATTAAATATGTTTCTATTATGGCAAAATTTGCAATATATTCCATGAATTAGTTTGACAACAATTGCACTCTTCACTGGTATTACTGCCAAGAAAAAAATATAGTAGCAAAATAAAACAAATCTAGAATACATAACTCTTAAGAAAAGCTTATCTTATGAATAACTGCATCAGCTGCTCTCATTGTTACATTTAACAGCAACATATGTGCTACTTACCAAAACCTCCAGCTTTTCAAATAAAAACTTGTTAAAAAATGTCAAAAGAACTTAAAATTAGAATGATGCCTGAAAGTTTTCATTAGAATTAAATTGCCACACAAGCACCCATGTTACAAGTAGCCTGAAGAGAGGTAAAACCAATGTGTCTATGTTCTTAAACAGCTGTCCATAATTAGGTTTTTTTTCAAGTTGATATAACTCACTAAGTTTTAATATCATTTGTTCCATTTTGAGTTAGCCTTTTACATGAATTCAGGCATTAAGTTACAATTAATGATCTTACTTTGGATTCCTGCAACCTAGTTTAACAAACCAGTCAAGGAAATCATGGTTTAGAACAATGTGTCAATCCACCTAGAGAAAAAACACAGCTTTCATGAGTTAAAATACAATTTCATCAAGTATGTACTGCCAAACAGATAGCTCATAGAGTTTCACATGAAAAGTAATCAAGCACTTTATTCTCCTTTTCTCTTCCAAAACCTTTGACTGGCTGCACTGTTATTTAAGATAACCAGACTGTTTTTCATGTTACAATCATAAACACATTTAGTTGAAAGTAAATCTCATGCAAATCAAAACTTTTAATTTAGGTTTAGTTCAATCTTGATAAGTCTGAGCTATTAGTGGAAAGCAATATTCTTACTTACACAAGACTATTCAAGGCAAACCTATTTATATTACCATGGCTGGGGCTTGGGTTTGTATTACTTAACTTTCTTTGATCTTTTATAAATCAGGGGCACTAAACGACCAAGAAAATCAAAGGCAAATAAGGCACCGTCTCTCAGGATCCACAAAGAATGATCACAGCCATAAAAAATTAAGAATAAATTATCTCCAGAAGTTTCACTTCGACACAGCCAAACTCGTTTTCACAAGTCCCCACCAGCCTTATAAACAAGAAACATGAAGATCAGCCCCTCAATTCCCTCTCTATTTGATCTACTCGCGGCAAACCGCAATTGCCTCTTTTTTGTTTTCCCAACCTAGCAAGAGCCTTTCCCGTCTTCGTCTCTCCTGCAAGTTTAATTCGAAAGCCTCTCTTCTCCCGGGGAGATCCTGCTGCCGCTCGCCTGTTCCGCTGAACGCCCGCCGAGCCGACGCTTCGGATGCTCCGCACACAACCCCGCAAAGAAAGCCAGGGAGCGCCAACCTGCTGTCCGATGACAGCTGGCTGGAGGCGGCGGCGGCGGCACCAACAGCGGTAGCAGCGCTAGCATCCATTCCTGCCCTTGTCAATAAACGGAGGTCCCCGGTCGCACCGACTCCCGCCAGTAAACACAGGGGACTCCAGTTCCACGCAGGACAGGCTGGTGGCTCCAGCTCTCTCCCCCCCCCCCACATCTCCACCCGAAGAGAAGAAAATGAGGAAGGAGCTCGAAAGAGCCCAAAATGGCAAAAGCAAACGGGGGACAAACCAGACTCCTCCACTGGGGCGCCTTCCTTCGCAGAGAAGCTGCAGAGCAGGCATCCCGTGCAAGAGGGCGAAGAAAGCCCGAGAGCGGCAGAAGCAACAGCAGCAGCAGCGGGGATGAAGCCCACCGCTCAGCACGAAGCGACCCCGATGTATCCCCCCCTTTTTTCTCGACGCTCCTCGGGAGCGTCCGAGGCAGAAACATAGAAGCCGAGCTTCAAACGCGGCGGCCATGGGAGGAGGGGGTGCTCCCTACTCCCGCAGCCTGTCCGAACCCCGCTACTGTGTACCGTATACACACGTACCCCTTTCCTCTCGAGCCAGCAGCCCAGCGTCCCCTTACTCCACCCTATCCAGTTTCGGCCTCCGACCGCGAAACTCGCCTCCCCCCCACACGAGGAACTGACAACGTACCTGCTCCCTTGTCGGCTGCTGCCGCTTTTCCTCACCGCGAGGGCTTTTCCCTCACTCGAAGCCTCCCGCTCCTCTCGTCATCTAAAATGGCGGCCAGGGTAACAGCCAGACATTTATTGCAAACGCATCGAAGCTCTCGGCGCTCGATTTCTCCAGTCCGGAGAGCCGAGACTTCAGCGTCTCGAGCGGCTTTGTGCCCCGCCCCCTGGGGTTGTTCGCCTCCTCTCGGCCGCCATTTGCGACTCCTGCCTGGGTGTGGGAGGGAGAGCAAAGGGAGGGGGTGTGGCCATAAATCCCCCCCCCGTGAGACAGGGTTAGGAGAGTGTTCGGCAGGCGCCTAGTGTCGGTCTCCTTATTCTTGTTTAGAGGGATTAAGTTTCCCAGGTGTGCCTCGTTTTGCTGTAGGTCTTCTTACCTATCTAATCAAAGGAACATCAAGAGGGGCGCTTATAGCACTCCGTTGCCCTGGCATTTCCAGCCGATACGCCAAGGAATGTCTTATTGCTCGTCCTTACGTTATGCTCTACATTTCTGAAACCGGAGAGTTACTACGACTAAGACTGGAAGCAATTGATTTATTGAGGGCGGCGTTAACATAAGACTCCTTCACGTGGTGTGCTGAATTAATCCAGATGCTGGAGAGGGGGGGGATCCTATTCGCTAAACAAGCACGCTTCAACTTAAGTCTGTATTGGGCAAACCCAACCTGTCACATTGAATGAGGTAGACAATCAGTAAAATTCAAGCAATTTTGGTCATTTTCTAAACTCTGCTCATAAAATCGAAGAGAATCGAGCTTTTCACTTCATAAGTTCCCAAATCAGCCCAACCGACATTTTTAAAAGAATGGAGCAGCGGTCCTGAAAAAAATAATGCAGAGGGCAATTACAATTTAGCCTGCAGCATATCCAAATTTTAAAAAGAGCAAGAGCGGTCTGGTCTGTTGCTGTTTATAGTGGGAAGGGAGGAAAAAGTGTGAAGGAAAAGCATACCCAAAGGGAATGAAAAGTAGAAGAAATCGGGGTGGGAGTTGTGATCCAATCAATGTCTATTTATCCTTAATAGCACCATTGGGAGCACAAAAGAAAAGTATTTCAAAAACTAAGGATCCTTCTACACTACATTTTTTCTATCTTAGTTTCCTTCTAAGGCAGATTTGAAACACATTTGTCTTCACTGCTGCTGCTACTGCTCTTCCAGCACAAAAAATGTGGTCAACACCAGAAGTCAATAATTAGACTCCTTCCACCTGACCAAAATAATAATTAGACTCCTTCCACCTCATCAAAAAAGTCAGTGTCCCATATGCCACATTTCTGTGGGTCCTGGAGAGAGGGAGGGGGAGAGAGAAATCTATACATACTGGTACTTCTCTGCGCGCCCCCCCCCCCAGTAATTTTGCTGTGATGGAAAAAATCTAAGCTGCCTTGCATTTGCTTTGCAGCATACAAAATTATCTAAAATATAATGATTTTATACTGGCAGTTTTACATTTGGTGACTTCTCAATACTTAGTATGCTATAAGGCTACACTGCTGTAATAGCTAGAATGGGGGAATAAGTCCTAAGCAAGGCACACAAATACCAGAAGTTCTATTTCAAAATGCAATCAAGGGTTAACTGGACTGTTTTGACCCTTGCAGGAGTGAAATTGACACACATTCTTCCCCCTTCTCTTTGGCAGGAGACCAGTCAATATGCAAAATGCTAGACTGCTTGCAATTTTCCAATACCTCCTTTGAAAAGAAATAGATTGCTTGAGCCAAGAGAAGGCCGGTAAGAGAATGGACCTCCCGCAATCTCCAGTGTTGTGTAGAGTAACTTTTCTCAGAGTTTAAAATAATGTGGCTCAGTGCCAGAAAAAAACTGAATTTCTGTCAAAGAGTTAACCTCATCTGATTGGACAGATCTAGTTTTGAACTGAGGCAAAAATCCTTGTGCAGAATTAAACATTTTAATACAACACCTTGAAGAGTTCAGTACTTTGTTTTCTGATCTGTATTCATTTCATCAATTACACTATTTTTTATCATCTTATAAAACCTGTACTATAAATACCATACATATTTGTATGATAGGACAAACCACTCTGGTTGTTTAATGGGGACATACAGTCTGCTTTCCTAATCCTCTCCTGTACAGCTTCATTTTCCCTAACTATTGTCAACAGCATTCCTTGGCTAAACATGTTGTCTCAACTTGGTTCATTTTTGCTTAAAACTATTCAGAATTTGAAATGCATAAGTTGTAATGTTTTCCAATGCCTATTTGTGATAACCTGAGAACCAGTTTGGTGTAATGGTTAAGGCATCAGGCTAAAATGAGTATCAAGTCCTGCCTTAGCCATGAAAGCCAGCTGGATAACTTTGGGCCAGTCACCTTCTTTGAATATTTTTTTAACTTAAAGCAAAGATTTGGAATTCAATGTACCTATTTTGTTTTCATCTCCCAATCTACTTTGTTTAGTTTTGTAAGTGCTGCATTCATACATTATATGAAGCAGTAATATAATTTATTAGCTATCCACCTATTGTGAATTAAAAACATAGTTTATTGTGTAGTAGGTTATGCTACCCCAGCTCTTTGTTTTATATCATGGCTTGGCATCTGTAAATAAGCTAATCATTGATAAGGCATTTGTACCATATATTAAAAACCTTTAAAAGAAAAATTATTTCACTGAATTCACTGGAATGCACATTTAAGCACATATGTACATGATCAGCTGTACTTCAATGAAAACATATTATACTGGTATATAGTTTGTGTAAGGCGGGATATCTATGATATTGTTCCAGAATTGTTTTGCTATAGTAGCCATTTATAAATTATTGAACAGAGCTATGGTACCTTTGTTAATATTATGCTTTCATTCATGTTCACATACCTCTAGTGGCTTCATAAGAAATGGTTTTTATAAAGACATTCCATTCTAAATCATTACAAATCTGAAACAATTGTGGCAAACAATGCTTAGCAAAGATCATGTGAATTCAGTTTATTTGTTTTTGCTTGATGAAGGCCTCCCAAATTGTGTAACATTTCCCATGGATCTGGGCCAGCTTCCAAGTCAGTTCAAGCCTGCTGCTGCCACATCATTTCATCTCTCCTCCTGGCTTCCATCCATCCATGTTTTTCTTCTGCAATTCTCTTAGGCCTTCAGTCCACGGTATTGACTTTGCTATTTAAATATGAGGTTTGCCTGCTTCAGTCTAGTTCAATCATGATGGTTTTACTTTATGAATGCCTGTCTAGAATAAGTTGTATGCTCAGCTTTATCCATTAACATACATAATACACTTCCTGAGGGATTCAGTGGAATTATACCAGAGATATGTTGGTGAAATGTTTAACCTTTAGAATATTTTGCTTGTGAAAAATATTCACCACTGCCCGGGAAAAGTTTGCATAACAGATTCTTCCAGGAAGGCTGGACCATTTTAATCCTATTAACTGATTGCCTGTGATGCGTTATCCTGTTTTTCCATGTTCTGAAAAATATATGACACATGGTTTACCACCCACTGGGATATATAAAACTTTGCATTTGGTGTCTTATTGATCGGCATCTTTGAGCATTTACTTTTCTTCATATCAATAGTGTGTATATGCTAAATGCATGTCCATTATTTAAATGTACTAACCAATGAATAAAGTTTATGTTTTATTTATCCATTTCCACAAAATATGTATTATGTATTTGATGTGCAAAATTGTGACACTAAGAAACAAGCTTCTATATGAACACCTGTACTGCCTGTGGGAATCCCACAGGGAATCCCAGTTTGTTGTCCAACTCTTTCAATTTAAAAAAGTATGTGTTTTGTGTGCTGGATGAATCATCTAAATTGCCTAGCTTTGTTTTGTCACAATTCTATTCAGGGAAGCTGATGTAATTTTCCTCCTGGAGGCTCATTAGGAAAGTACCTGAATAATTCTCTGGTTAATGTGTTTGTGTGTCTCTGTGGAGAGAAAGAGTATAGAACATGCGTGTAGATCGAGAATTTTACTTAAACTGGATGTTGAAATGCTATTCCCCATTGAAATGCTATTCCCCACATACTTATGAAGAACGTTCACAGAAGAAACACAACACAGGTATGTTCCTAGAAAAGTATGCAGGCAAAAAATATTGTTTGTTCTGAATAAGAAAAAGCCTAACCTTATTTCTTATGAGGATTGCCCTCATAAGAATGTCTATTACATTATACTATATATATATGCCCGTTGCTCAGCAGATCATTGGTTTCCATTGTATTTACAGAAATGCTCCCTGTTGAGAGTGACTGAGGCAAGATGTCATGAGAGAAACTTCCTCCTGATATTCATCTCTGGTTCTCCTCCATGCACTCAAACTTGTCACCAAGGATCAAGAATTAACAAATTAACAGAGTTGGAAGGGACCTTGTAGGTCATCTAGTCCAAACCACCACCACCCTCAAGCAGGAGAACCTACACCATTTCCAACAAATGGCAGTCCAATTTCTTCTTGGAGCTTGCTTCAAGGATCGTTCCCTGCTCACAAACATACTTGTGGTTCTTCAATGCTGCCTTTTCAGTTGTCTTCAACTTTTCTTCATCTGCTACAATCAAACATCTGTGACTGGCCATAGTCCTCATAACACCTACCACCTAATTATCTCTTCTGTCAATTGCTTTCCCTTGGTTTCTAAGAACGGCATTATTTCAATCCTTTAAGAAGCAACAGCTAGTACTCCCCACCAGGCCAGGTTCTCATAAAAGAGATTGACTCAGCTATCTGCTGCTTGACTTGATTTATCTAGAATGGTATGCTGGTGGACTAAAGGATGTTGATCTGATGTCTACAATATCTCCAGATGCGAAAACATATAACCCATCCTATTTTAATAACTAATCTGTCTGAAAGGTGTCCTCTATTTGGAAGTTTATCCTATGATACCTTCCAGACAAGTTAGTTATTAAAACCTGAGCAGTATAATTGGATTGTGTTACTGGTTTGTTTGTTTTTTAGAAATTGCCTCTTTTTCTTACTCATTATACTCTCTTGTATGATGATATAAAAGAAATTGTGTAGATTTATTTAAAATAATTAGGATTTGGTGAGATAATATGGTATTAACATTCTGACAAACTTGTAGTAGTTGATATTATATTCTCTGAATACCTGCTCAACGTGTACATTACTTTATGCCAAAGTATTAACATGTCTACCCAAATTCTATAGCATCAAGATAGATTAAGGATACAATACTTACCTAGCCATTTAGTTGTTTTGAAATATTTATGGTTATATAGAACGTGTAAATACATAGATTGCGAATGACATCTTTCTTTAAAATATTCCATTTAGCAAATAAACAGGAACTGTAAAGCTCAATCAATTGTTTATGGGACACCCTACTGTCCCTAATGGGGTTTCTTTGATCTTATTTTAGGCATGGTGGATTAACCAAATGATAGTTAAACAAACCAAATCAATAGTGTGACAGGTGGGAGAATACTAAAACCTTTTCATGGAAGCATTCTTTAAACCCTTCAAGCTGTAATAAACCTGTACTGTATTTCTTGTATTCAGACTGCTAGTTAACTTGCCTTTGCCTGCTGAAAGTGGAGACAGAAGATGGACTAAAATGTGCATCATCATTTCTTGTCTGTCCTAGTGATAAAAAAATATGCTGAACTGAACTGCAAATGCTGTCCACAGTGGTCTCCTATTCCAATGTATATTTTAGAGTCACTGAAATTTAGTGCCAGGATGGCTGCTTTTCAGATGCACCCTTTTGCTCTGTTCCACTCCAAAGAGTGACAGAGATGGGGATAACAGATCTCTAGGCAAACTGCTCTCTGAGCTTGGCTATTTCTTGCAGACATTTTGTCTTCAATTAAGTAACCTAAATGCACAGTTCAAACCTGAGCTACAAATATTATCTTCTATCAGTTTAATGGGACACAGTCCGTTACTGGGCTGTCAGGTGTTAAGAACCAGGCACCTGAAGCGGTGGGCAAGCATGTGTGCATGCATCTCCACTGAGCAGCAGGTGCTCCATTTGTTTGGGCAGTAGGCGATGTGCCCACCACTTACACAAATGGGGCTGTGCATGCATCACTTGCCCACTGCTCATGCAGAACCATGTCCTCTCCCTCCCACTGGTCTAAGAGCTGGTCCACTAGTCTCGGAAAAGTTCAGGGAATTCTGGTCTAGAACATGATTAGATTGGGAATTCTGGAATTTGTCTAGATAACATATGGCTGCGAACTTTGAGAAATAGTGTCTAGAAACTTCCTCATAATATCTGGCAATCAATGGTACCCTTTGTTCTTACAGTAGGCCAGAATCTGAGTTTTCTTCAAATTACCTTCTGGATCCCCACCCTATGCATTGGGATGTGATTAGGTAAAATCTCACCATTTCTCCCTTTAGAAAAAGTTGGGGGGGAAATCTCAGAGAAATTATGACAAAAGTAAATGCTGTAAACAAAAGCAGATGAAGACTCTAGCATATAATAGCACCATGATGATATAATGATGCACCTTATTCAAAAGCTTTTCTGAGAAGTCTTAACTCTGACAACACAATTAACATTCTAAGTTGAGCAATAGGAAAACTTCCCTGAAAGAAGATCAGCTATAATAATGCCGAGATGAAGAAGTGGCAGCTCCATAAATAAGAAACTAAATCTGTATGAGACAGACATATAAAAAATTATAAATACTACACCTGTCCTGGTTTAGAGATGCTCAAGAAGCTGAAATGTAACGTTTGTGCAACAGAAAAATTTCCTGCAAAAAAATCAGGTAACCTCCAGGAGCTGTAGACACTCTTCAGAGTTTCCCTGTGGTAAAATTTGTACAGTACATTTCAAAAAAGTTGACAGATAAGCAACATGGCAAGGGAAGCTGAACAATTGTGGTATACACAGAGGCTGCGCTTTGTCCCAATGTGTACAGAAGTGACGTGATTCGCCTGAGGCACTTCATGTTACCTTGAAGCTCGCCAACAGTGAGATTAGCCAGGAAAAACGTCTGGCATGCTTCACTTTTAGCAGGGAGCAAGTGAGGGGAGCAATTTTAAAAACAGTGCTTCGCACAACCCTTTATCACAATGAAGCAATATTTGAAGGTTTGCACAGGCCTGTTGAATAAACATTAGATTATAAACAGGATAATCTCAGCTGTGGCAAACTGATTGGGCATTCTGTTAGCAAATTAACAAAGATACTTGGAGGAATTACCAGGTTGGAAGAAATCCTTGAGATAATTCAGTCCAATTCCTCTTTAAGCTTCAAATGTTATTAAAATACAAACATTGACGTAAGTGCTCTTGAAAAGACAGGCAAGAAAACTCACTTTTCAGAGAAGACAGGGAGAAAATCTATCCAGGTGCAAGTTCATCTGTTTAAACACTTAGTGATATCAGCTAAAAAGTAGCATAAATTCTCCAAAACATAGTCTGATGTTTTGTTCTATAGCATCCAAAAGCAGTTTCATAGATCTATCTAAAATAGAGTAACTCTGCATTAATTCTGACTGGGAATACATATTTTTAATTAATTGTGATTTTCCAAAGAAATTGGAATTGTGACACTAAGAAACAAGCTTGTTTTAAATTTCTTTAAAATTGTGGATTTTAAATTTTAAAATAATTTTATGTAGACTAAATTGCAAAACAACCAGGAGCTATGATGGCTTGATTCCAAGCATGACAACATTTTAGCTGACATACAATGTAATGCATCTGACCTTGTTGCCTTACTAAGGATAAACAAAGCAGCTGCTATATTAAGCCACTGATTGAAGTGCCTGATCTTACAATCACCCATTGGTCCCCCCTTGTAGAAATGCAAATTACTTTATTTATTGCTCTGAGACAGTTACTGTGTCTGCACATGCAAGAGGGGGAGATTTTAAGTTGTGACAACACACATGGCATTATTGTTAAACTCATTGCTTGTTGCACAAAGTTTAGGATTTACTCTGTTAGTAAAATTCAAAATACACGCCATCTTGAATCTCTTTCATCCAAAGTTGTAACTGACTACCCCAAAATTAACTCCCAGCATCTGAGTTGAAGTTGTCCATTTCTAATTCAAACACCATCTTGTCTTGCATATGGCATGCAGGGGTTAAAAACCTGATCATGCACATATAGGTTGTATGAACATGGCCTTATTGCGGCTTGTTTGGTTGAGTCTTTGAGTTTTTGAACACAGCATCTGTTGATTTTTTTTTAGTTAATGCAAACTCAATCAATTTTTAAATGACTTGGATTAACCCAATCAATTGTGATTTATTGATAAACTATAATTTAAAAAGTCTAGTATTCAGTGTGCAGGGCAAACCCAAATTGCTTGTAGGGGACTTTATTTCTGGGAAAGGATAATGACTTCTGCTTCTTGAGGGGGACCATCTTTACTTGTTTCCTATTCATGCATTGCTGTCATATATCCCCTCTTATCCATTTTGCGTTGATCTTCACAGTTTTCTCAATTACTACCACCTGTTTCCTGCTTTGCCCTCAACTTGAGCCCAGATTTCCACTATACCCTACTTCCTCTTGTTTGTAATTCACTGCTGAAACTGTGGTCTATGTCTGTTCATCCCACAACCAATTGCTGAAACTTCAAACATGGCTTGGCTTTCTTTGTGATCTACTTAGTTACTATTTGGTTCTCCAATCCTGATTTTAACATGCTAAAACTGATGTCTGTCTTAAAAGTACATGTCATATTTCATTCCTAATCTGGTATAGAATTAACTAAACTAGTCCTCACAAGGTCAGCTCCTGCACTAAGAATACCAGGATAGCACATGTTTGGTTGTATTGACTATGTTTATGCAAAATGGTAAACATTTTGCCTTTGCGATTCCAGGTAACGATTAGCTTTTGACCTAAACCGTTAAACATAAAATCTGCCTGCCCTTTAAACTATGAAGTTACATTCTGTGAATTCTTGTTCCTATTTTCACCTCTTTGTCATCTCCCGAATTTTGTAGCATGGTTAAGCCTGCTCTCCAGCCTATGAACATTACAATTCCTATTCACAAAGAAAACTGCTTGTTAGAAATGCAGAGTTTGAGTGACAAAACACTTCTGTTGTAGACTGTGCACATCAGTAACATTGCAAGAAGCAGAAAAATGCAGTGAATTTGCATTAAAAAAAACGTTCATATGTTATATTATTTTTGTTTTCTATGCCATAAAGTTAATGTTGACTCCTGGTGATTGCCTAAAAAAAACTCACCAAGATTTCTTGGCAAGATTTCAGAAGGATTTGCCTTCTGTCTAGGCTGAGAGGGTGTCATTGGCCCAATGTCACCCAGCTAGCTTTGTGCCAAAGGCAAGACTAAAACTCATGTCCACCCTGTTTCTAGCACGGTACCTTAATCATCACACACCATACTGGGTCTCTAGTTTAATCATAATTTATTTTTAAACAATAAACCACTATGCAAAGCCAACACAGAACAAATCACACTACCGCTCATGTAAACCCAGACACTGCAACTATTATTAAAACATTAATTCTCTACCTTTTTCTTTGAAGACACTTTGTAGTGTAATCAATAAAACAAGAGACAGCTTGGCTAGAAATCCATTAAACCAAAATGATGTCATAAAGAATCAGTCCACACAAAACCATTGAGGAAAGATGTGGAACCCAATATAACAGAAGCCGAATTCAGGCAATCTCACATAACTTGTGAAGGGACCTTCTGCTCTTCCAGTTCTCTAATGAAAGCACTGGATGCAGCATGATGGTCTCTCTCTATCTGTTTCCAGCACGACTGGAACTCACCAATATCAAAGTTTTAGCTCTCCTGGAAGCTTCTCCACTGCCTACATCTCTTCTGTATCAAGAAATGAACCCTATTTAGTGATACCTCTAATGAGAGAGGAAAGGAGCAACAATGGATTCTACTTACCTTTCCTACTGGTTCGGAATTGCGCCAGAAGTGTGCAGGTGCGCGTGCATGTCAGCGTAGCAAGCACACACACGCTCATCACTTCCGGGTGAAAATCCTTTGCGCATACACAGAGGGTCATTTTTCAGCTGATTTTTGGCTGAAGGACCAGTTCGGGGGGGGGGGTCCAGCCGGCCATTACTGCCAGTTTGGCAAGCAGGTGGAAATTCCCGCCACCAGTTCTAGCGAACCGGTCCAAACCGGCAGGAACCCACCTCTGAAAAGGAGGTGGTCACTACTCCTCATGTACTTACCGTAGTTAAAGAAACAAATATATTGCCTGAATACGGTGACCAGAATAATGGCATTGCCTGATTGTATTACAAAGCCACTCTGCACAGTCTAAATCTTAGCACTGTTACCTAATTTCTGTGACTCTTGATTTCTAGAGTAATTTTTTGTCCTGGTACGCTAGCAGATTGGAATGTAGTCTAGCAGTGATGTAACCACCCTAATATAAATAATATGAGATAGTCTTACATTATATTCTCTTATGGGTGTTTCTGTTTTTTATGATCTAGTGCACCAGAGGGAAATCCCTTAATCATGAAGAAACTGTGTCTTTTTTTCAGAAATCTTTTGGCCTGATAACGTTCTCAAACAACACATAAATATGAGTGGCCATTCTGTATAAAAATACAAAACCATTCCCCCACCTCATCTGGTATCTTACTTGAGACTGAGATATTCTTCTAAAACAAATTAACATAAAGGGTATTTATATGAGCAACTGTGCTTAGGGGAAAGAGAGGCAGGACTGACAGGATCAGCCTGAGTGATTTATCAGTGTTCAAATGGGGAAAGAAATATATTATAGCGCCAACATTTCCCTATATTCAAGGTGTACACGACAAGTAGGATAGAGAGGGTGCTTTTGTTTCTCATACCTGGTGACAACATTTTCAATATGGTATCTCTCTACCCACACCCAGTGAAATAACTTTTCTATGTATGCATTTATGGTAAAATGGTCATCCATAAGTGAAGACATACATATAATTTGCAATAGGGCATCCATCACTAAACATACTTTCACTTTATAACCTCTGTGAGAAGATTGTTACAAGTATACTTTAAATTTTCAGTCAATATATCCATTCGCTCATTGTTACCTTGACAGTTGTTTCTAAAGATGAATTTTAAATTAAAGACTAAAGATAAATTTTAATCACCTATAGCAAGTAATATATTTTTAATAATTTTATAGAAAAGCCAGTTAAAAGTTAACTAACATTTTGTATAGTTCAACAGTTTGAAATACTTAATTGCTTATCCGTCTGGAGGGTATCAGTTGAATCACACTAGAAAATGAATAGAATAGAATAGAATAGAATAACAGGGTTTGAAGGGACCTTGTAGGCTATCTAATCCAACCCTCTGCTCAAGAAGAACAGAACTTAGAAAATAAAGCATGGTAAGCGAAGCCAGAAAAACAAATATCAAATTGAAGAAGGAGCTGAACCAGTGGTGAAATTTTACCTACTCGGTCCGGTTTGGGCGAGTAGATAGTGGCAGCCGGCAATGGTTTGGCAAACCGATGACGGCCATAGCTCGAGGCTCTGCCCACCTGACTGAACATCACCATTTCTAGGTCTTTTTTACCCTCTGCGCATGTGCAGAGGGTGAAAAAGTGTGTGTGACGCAGGTGCGCACACGCCTGAATCACGCACTTCTGAACTGGTAAGGAAGGTGAGTAGATTTCACTGCTGAGCTGAACTAACCAGAAATTGTGAGGATTGAAGATGGACACGTCTGAATTTTGTATGTTCTCCAGGATTTTAGT
>JANHFT010006598.1:34249-52454 GCA_032467955.1 Pseudoxenodon macrops | reverse complement strand
TCTTTCTTGGCACACTGCCAAAATCCTAATTGGCAAGGAGCTGTTCAAGGTCAAACAAAACATGGAGGCCGAACAGAGCTGCTGAGATACACCAACTGACATTGAACTAAGTTGCTTGCTGCAACAAGCACCTCCATGTGCCTTATGTTCTATGGGAGGGGCCAATCATCTTCAAGCCTTACTCCCGAGTAGCTCTTTTTCTCCTCAGCTGTTCTTGCCTTTTGGCAGCTTTGCGCATGCGTGCATTGGGAACAGTCACCTCCTATTCCTCTGTCTTGCTCCTATCAAACCCCGCAGGCTCCGGCACACCAGTCACCAATGGCCCTGGTCCTAACTCTCCCTCCAATGCAGAGATCCCATCCGAGCCCTCCCCAGACTCCAGAGCTGAGCCATATTCCTCTCCTTTCTCTGATTCATCTGCCAGCTCCGTAGGCTGCCGGTGAAGTACAACAATTTGAGTTCCATCAACCTTTAGGACATTCAGTGGCTAAGACGCTGAGCTTGTTGATCAGAAAGGTTGGCAGTTTGGCAGTTTGAATCCCTAGAGCTGCATAATGAAGTGAGCTCCTATTACTTGCCCCAGCTTCTGCCAACCTAGCAGTTTGAAAGCATGTAAAATTGCAAGTAGAAAAATAGGAAACACCTTTGGTGGGAAGGTAACTGCATTCTGTGTGCCTTTGTCATTTAGTCATGTTAGCCACATGACCACTGAATTGTCATCAGACTGCACCAGCTCTTTGGCTTAGAAACAGAGATGAGCACCACTCCCTAGAGTTGGGAATGACTAGCACATATGTGCGAAGAGAAACTTTACCTTTACCAACATTTAGGATGATATCATCCACTGTGGTTGTGATGACATTGTTCTTTGATAGCTGAATTAGGCATTGGCATAACGTACCATCTAATTTTCCCAGCCTGTTTAGGAACCACAATTGAAAAAAACTGTGTTGTTGTGCCCATCATATCTCAGCGATATGAACCATTCCAAATTCTTCTTCTATTAGTTTTTGCAAATGGAGTCAAATGCAGCACACGCTTAAATATGTCAAAATCAACACTTTTCTTGGAAGAGAAACAGATAGTTCTTCCTTAGCCTTATAGTAATCATGTTCATCTCCTTTGTTAGACACAGCTTAAAAATATCATGCACTTCTTCCCATTACTTAGTGAGGAATCAGAGCTCAATAAATCTTCAGGATCTATTTATCTAAGCAGGATCCTATTGCTACTTGTTCTTGAATAATATCAAAAGATGGAAAACCAGAGAAAGTAGTCAGGCTGTTAGCCTGTTACCACAGTTCAGTCACTTTGAATGATAGCAGAATAAACAATTTTCTTAGAAGCGTTCTTTTAGAATCCCCTTTTTACAACCATTGTAAGTTTGTTGATTCAAGTGCAAGTAATAGACTAAAAGGTTAACTTGAGAAGCTGGCTTCTAATTGGTTCACCTGTCCTTTATTGCAACTTATGAAACATGGAATTGATTGTTTCCAAATCTGGCCCAGTTACATGCAATATTCAAATATAAAAACTGGACCTTTAAATATTATCTAACTCAACATACTATATGAATGCTTGCTCAGATTTTGTGGGTGTGGTATGGCTTGGTAGGTGTGGCAGGGGAAGGATACTGCAAAATCTCCATTCCCACCTCACTCTGGAGCCAGCCAGAGGTGGTATTTGCCGGTTCTCCGAACTACTCAAACTTTCCGCTACCGGTTCTTCAGAACTTGTCAGAACCTGCTGGATTTCACCCCTGGAATAATCCATATGTATACTTTCACACTTCCACTTTTAATGCTGTTCTTCTGTTGCAACTAGTACTGCAGTAGCTGAAATGAGATTCTGCTGTCTAAACTATTGGTGGAGATAGACTCTTTGGATGAATTACTGGTCAAATGCACTTTTGCTGGTAAATTATATTCCATCTGAAATAAAATCATAGCCAGTGATTTGTTCTCCTATGCTTTCTTTTCCTCATTTCTAATATTCCTTGTAATGGAATTATCATATTGTAATGCCTTATGAGTAGTCAATAGCGTTCTTGGTCACTATATCTTGAATATGCCTTTATAGATTCTCAGTCATCCAGGTCATGGTTGTCCCAAAGATGCTTTTTTCGAAAGGCAACGGCACTTTGTTTTCCCTTGAAGATGTTTTGCTTCTCATCCAAGAAGCTTCTTCGGTTCCAAGAAGGATTCCAGAGCTTCTTGGATGAGAAGCAAAATGTCTTCAAGGAAAAACAAAGTCCAGTTGCCTTTTGAAAAAGCACCTTTGGGACCCTCTGTTTTTAGCCAATACTTTTATAATAGATCCAAAATTCCCATCTTATTGCTTCAAGGGTCTCTTCTTGGATTTATTATGACACCTAATTATCTTTACAGGATTACTTCTGCAAGAGATAGAAGAGCACTCATATTAGCATAGTTTAATGTCTTACCTTCAAATTTGATGGAGAGGAACTATAATAACATTCCTTATGAGGAACATTCTGCAGTTGAATCAGTAACCCAGGACATTTCAAGGCCTATTTTATTGCACTTAGCAAAAAAAAGCTCAGATACCCATTTCTTGCTGTTGCAGAGGCTGGGCCAAAACTGTTACATATTTGCTTTTGCATGTTGACTTCTCAACCTAAGAAATCTCTAGGAAGGTAGTGAATTTCTGCCTGATCACAGTCACTATTAGAAGGTCTTGGACCTAACTTATATCCTTATTGATTTTTTGCCGAGGCTTCAAAATATTATTATTTTCCCTGTCAATAATTCTTTTTCTTGTATAAGACAGATATTTTTGTGTCTCTGACCATAAATCAGTAAAGTAAGTACAGCCAGTCACACAGTAAGATATGAAAAACGTATCTTATTAGCCTAACTAGCAATTTAAAAAAGAAAAGGCCAGAAATTTTAAAATAAATTAAATGACTACTACAGAACAACATGGGAGTTGAAGTTTTAGAATACTTACAAGATAGGAAGAACTGAAATAAGTGAAAGATGGAACATGGCAACCACTTGAACTCAATTATTTTGTGACACCCAACAGCTACTTGGCCAAGAATAAGTGGGAAAGGTGGTACGACAGATGCTAACAAAGCAAGCTCTTTGCTTAAATAGTCCAACAGGGAAAGATTATAGTAAAATGTTTTCAAGATATGAAAGAAAAGAATAGTCAGATGAACTAAGGCAGGGATCTACAACCTTAAAAACTTAAAGAGCCATTTGGACCTGTTTCCCACAGAAAATAAAACATTGGGCGCCCCAAACGTGGGTGGGTGTGGCTAACTCGAAGTGACTCACTTCCACCAGTCACATGACCCCCCCCTAGCCACACCTACCTAGCTGGTCATTAGGGCAGAGAACTGGTTGTTAAAAAACACCGGGAACCACAAAACTGGTTTGACATCTCTCCCTCCCCCTCTCTCTGTCTCTCTCTCTTGTCTCTCACCCTCTCTCTGTATCTCTGTCTCTGCACCAGCCGCTGTCGCCCTTATCTTCTCAAGCCAGGCAAGCAGTGACTGGAAGGAGAGGGCGAGGGACAGAGCCAGCCACTGGTGGGTCACCTGACAAGGAGCCATAGCAGAGGACCCAAAGAGCCACATGTAGCTCTGGAGCCACAGGTTGCTGACACCCAACCTAAGGTTATCACTATGGAGAAGAAAAGAATATGTTTCTTGCTGCATGAAGTCGGACTACCTCTGAAATTACATCAGTATCTCATATATATTTCAGATTTTATTATAGTGAACAATAATATGCACAATTCAACACTCAGTCTTCGTTCAAAGCCTTCCTGTAATGTAGTGTGAAGGTATAGACAGGAGGCAGATCTCAGACAAACAGCTCTTTATTTACAGCAACAGGCACAATCCAGCAACTTGCTCTTTGACAGCTAGCCCTTTTATAGGGAGCTGTCAGGAGTCTTAACCAATCAGGGTTTAGTATTTTCCCGCTCATTTTCTGGGCCTGAGTGAAGACTATACCAATATCTAACACTTACTCTAATGTATAAGACTTCCATATTCAGTGAACAGTCAAGAGCCAACTGTGGTTTCTTTCCAGTGACAAAACATTAAGCTATGATGCAAGTTCATTATCAGATAAGACAGACAGGTCTAATTTCCTCAGTGCATAATTTTATTTTAATTTTCAGCTAACAACAGTTCTGTCATTGATTGTTTCCTGTCTTTATTTGCAACTGTTCAACAGATGCATAATGAATGAATAACAATCAATTATAGCTCCTGATGAATAGTTGGATAGGATAGCTTGAGGGAATGAAAGGATGTGTAAAATTTGGAAATAATTAGTGTTCTGAAAGCACAAAGAAGGATTTGCTTAATGCTGTACATCTTAAAATAAGAAAGTTCCTGAATGTTACTTGGCAAATTTGTTGGGTCTAAAAGGAAGGGTTCTTTTCATTTTATTTTTGCAACACCATGGTACCTTAAAATAATTATTCCCCCTTCAGAAATCAAACTAAATTTATTTATATGGACATAGATGTAAAGATCAAATAACTAAATAATAAATAATATATAAAAGTGCTGAGCTTGGCAATGGTTTTGAAATATGGTTGGATACATAGATTTAGCTATTTCTTAAAACTCAGTCCAGCTTTACCCTCTGTGGGTTTGGGCAACCCTGATTTTAAAAAAAAAGAAAAATGAAGCTTCATCTTAGTTGTTTGTAATCTCCCCAAGGATCACAGCTCATAGTTTAAGAATCCTTAAAGTAGAGTAATAAAACTAATACAAGAATATGGGAGAGAATCTCTTTGAGGTCAGTGGATCTTGTTCCCAAATAAACACTATGTATGCAGGAGAGAATAGAATTACACCATAAGTATTTTGAGAAGTGAAATGTACGTGCTTCGATTTTTGGGTGGAAAAAGAAAAAAAATCCTCATGATTAGGAAACTTTGAAATCTTCTGAAACACAAATTACAAAGCAAAGTAAATATTTCAGAGACACACTAAAACATAAGCAGGATGAAAGTGAATTAGCTATCTGAATGGCTTTGCTTGATCATTTCTTTTAGACCAAACCTTTGCTGTCACTCTCCCGGTATGGTTGACTTATACCAAATTAAAAATTATTGGTTAGATGATGCCTAAATGACTGTAGAGAGGAAATGGGAAAAGAGCTTTTCCTATGCAGAAAGCAATGCTTCTTTTTCAACAGCAGATAGTGAAAAGTGTTAAGATAAATAGAAATAAGAGCAAGAAGGACAAACTTTTAATTGTTAAAGTGGCCAAGGTTAAACTATAGCTTCTCCAGTGGGGATCTAGAACAACTCACCACTGCCAACTCACTATGGCCAACTTGATGCAGGATAACTCACCATGGGATAAGAGTTGCAGTAATATTGAGAAATGGAACACATTGAATATTAAGAAGTGGAATACAACCATTACAGAAAAGATGCCAAAGGACAGGAGGGACACAATCAAATGTGAATGACAAAAATTAAAATAATTTAAAAATTAAATAAATTAAATAATTAAATTGAATTATTGAATTGTCCCACTGCGAGTTGTCCTATGGTAAGTTGGCCATGAGAAGTTGGCCTAAGTGAGTTGGTCATGGTGAATTGACTGTGGTAAGTTGGCCATGAAAAGTTGGCCTGTGTGAGGTGGTCATAGTAATTTGGCTGCGGTGAGTTGGCCATGGTAGTTGGCCACAGTGAATTGATGTCTACCAGCGTAGACAATAATAAATCTGATGCACCAGGAGCCTACTTAAAATAATATGTTCTTCTTAATGAGCTGCATTGTAGCAAATAGTGAGAAAACAAGAGTAAACAAGTATTATAGAGAATGTAGATATTTATAACAATATTTATATATTGACATTGACATATTTCCACATGACGCAAGGAAGGCAGGTGAAGATTTTAAAGTAAAGATTAAAAATGTGGACTTCATATTAACATAACAAAAGGTAAGCATTTGAAAAGACATATAGAGATAATAAGCCTTCTATATGCCCAACTGCTATTCATTTCAATGAAATACTCAAGCATATACACTTTTGGAGAAAAGTGACTCATGTCTATTCCTTATTTCTACAATTCTCAGCAGTGGTGTAATAAACACAAATTATCCATAAGAGCGATCCCCTAAATCAGAACAACCTATTTCTGCTTTTCCAATATAATGGTTTTCAGCTTTTGTTAAAGCCAAAGAGATAGAATCCTTCCAAAACTCTAAAGTTAGAAGAATAACTATTCAATGACAACCAAAATCCATTCAGCTGGCATCATTCCAGAAGTTAAAAGCAAGCAATCAATATTTCAACTGCTCAGATTCAATCAAAATGGACTAGCTTGAGAAAGCAGAAGCTTTGAGAGAACTCATCATCAGCAAAACACAGTGCAGGTGCTGGCATTTAAGCAATGGCACAAATCTAATGAAAAAGAACAGGTAGACAAACAACAAATTCACCACCACCTAAAGTGACCTTAATATTGAAAACAATACTGCAATCATGTAGAGCCTTTTGAACACTGATTCATGTATAATAAAGCAAGGGGGGGAGAAAAGTTCATATTATGATTCCATTAAATGATGAAATTGGATCAACATCTGGATAGTCAACTTGAATGCCAGTCAGGAGTGGGATTTGGGGGTTCTCCAAACTGCACAGAATCTTAGCTAGAGGTTCTCCCAAACCCCTGCGAAGCCCCAGCAACCCACTCCTGTATTTATGCTGAGATAAGTGTCCCAAAGAGGTTGGAATCCATGATTGCATCTCTCCTATACTCAGGAACTCTGCATTTGTAATGTTCCTTGTTTAGATAATCAGAAATCTATTTGAGGTTCTCCTTCCCCTGAATCAAATTATTGATCCATGTCTCTTTTTATGTTCTTTGTTTTTAAGTCTATAATTGCTTTTGAATTAAACCATGATGATGGTGATATATTTTATTTTTATTTCATTTATCATATCTCCCAGTTCACATGTGACGCTGATCAGCTTACAATAAAAATGATGATTGATAGATAGGTAGGTAGGTAGGTAGGTAGGTAGATAGATGATAGATGATAGATAGATAGATAGATAGATAGATAGATAGATAGATAGATAGTCATAACTGCTTAAGGGCTCTGGTTTCTTAGAGTTTGACCATTAGGCAAGACTCAATCAGTATCATCAGGAGCAAATAAAAGTTTATTTTTTAAAAAATATGCACAACTAGCACCTAGACTCAACATAGAGAATATCAAAATGTTATTCAATACTACCTTGCACTCAAGAACCAATGGAAATACAGAAAATGTGTTTGTGAATGTTACTAGTCAACTCACTCTTGATTATTAGCATCAGCTACTCCTAATTAGATCTGCCATAGCAGCTATGTCCTGGCATAATTGTCACTTTTTCAACATTTGCTTCTGTAGCACTCCATTAAGTACTATAAGATGGTTAGGATCTCAGTTCAAGATCTAAATTATCCAGGTCACAGTTAGTGCCATTTTTTTAGATGTTGCAGAGCTTTCATTTTTGAAATACTCATTATTCTAATCTTCGTCTTAGGGAAACACTTTACCCAAGGGCATGACTAGGGTACTTTTTATATACTTCCAGCTTCCACTCACAACATACTACTAAATCTATCTTTTATAGCCAGAAACAATGGTACAATCACATTTGTTCTTACTTCTTGACAGAGATGGCCAACTGATGACATGAAGCTAGGCATTAAGAAGATTCAACTACTCACTCAATGAAATCAATAGACAAATCAATAGAACCACATCAATTCTCAGGCAGTACCTATTAAAAGACAGAGCTCAGGAAAAAACCAGATCATCACTCACAGCTCAAGCAACCCACTGGCATTATTAATAAAATGCATGCAAATATGAATATTCTTTCACACACACATATGTTTTGTGTATGTGTGTATGTACATGTATCTATCTATCATCTATCTATCTAAATAAATATAAGTGGCACAAGCCGGTCAGTGGAACATATATTAAAAATAGAAGCACATACTTTGGAGCTCACAGATCAAGTTTTAAAATATGGATGAAGTACTAAAGGTGCTATGATTCACACACTTAGCAGTTGTAGCGAGAAAAACCTCACACTTAAATGTTCAGGCTAAACTTCTTTGCAAACTTGATATCTGGCACACATTCTATAGAGATATGCCAGGCCTGCCAACAAATATAATGTTTTACTCACAGGAAAGAGAACAAATATATCTTTTTTACTCAGAGGAGACAGAAAATAACTGTTCCTTTCAGAAAGCAGCATTTTTCCACTCCTTGACTTCAAAATATAAAAAAGTGATATTATTTTGATATGCTATCACTTTCTTATTAGTTATTGTATTATTCAATTGGTTTCCAAATTCTTTTTCTTTTTAATTAATTTTTATTGTTTTATTTTGATGAAAACTGAAAGAGAGAGAGTGAGAGAGGGAAGGAAGGAAGGAAGGAAGGAAGAGCATCTTGTCCAATTTGTACCTATCTATACCCGTCTAAATCATGAAGCCCTGCTCCAGGTTTCTGAAGCAAAGGAGATGACAGTCTTTCACAAGGGATAAAGCTTTCTCTATGGTAGTATCCATTTGTGAAATTGTCTCCCTGGGAAGGCTCAACTGGCAGCCCCGTAGCATCATTTCAACATCTGGTGAAGATTGGTCTGTTTTCCCAGTCTTTTTCACTGGTTTATAATTCTATTTTAATTAATATTGTGTTAGTTTCTTCCTAACCATTATATTTACATAATATTGTAACTTTGCATTTAACCATAGGTGTTTAATTTATTTTGTTTAGTGTGTGTTTTATTGTAAACACCCCAGGAGCTTTGACAATTCGGCAAAACGTAAATAAATAGATAAATAAATGTCTTTAAAGTTAGTAGAGTTAAGAGTAGTTTGGTCATTAACAGTCACTTTTGACACCAGGAACTGAATTGAATATGATCAGCCAACTTGTCAAAACCTAAAGAAGAAATGCTAAAAAATAAATCCTTGTAAAAGATTTAGTTCTGCTTCAGTCATGACATATTTTACAGCTTTAAATAGAAAAGCTCAGAAGTAAGAAATCAGCTGAATTCCCAGATCAGTTAAATACCCAGTAAAACTCAGGAACATTTAGAGGTTGTAACCTAGCTCATACCCCAATAAAACTTAATGGAGGAGTTCTCCTGTGTGCTTTCAGCTCATGGTCAAAGAGTATTCAGAAAGAGCTTTGTCAGGGGAAAGATACATAAAGCCTGTCTTTTCGGTTTATTTCAGTGACTACTGGATTATGAAATGATAACCAAGAAGCATGGCCTTCCACTCCGCGATGCAGCTAAAGAGCTGTAACCCAAAATGGGTGCACTGAGGGAAGTTGCTCAGCAATACGCCTCCATCAAGAAAGGTCGCGTGCAAAAATAAATGTCAATTTGCATTCCTTGTGCCATTTGTATTTCATTGCAGACTGGTGTAAAACAGGAATAGATTTATGATTAAAATGTTATGTACAGGGTACCGAGTGATTTGTCCATCTCTAATCGGAGGAGTTTAATTAGGCGGCACTCATATATTTTATTTGATGCATTGTACTAATTTCATAGGTTATTTTTTATATTAGCAGGATTGAGCACTAGATTTGCAAATGAAATAGAGCTTTGTTTCAGTTCCCTTTGCTTTCTTCCCATTTTTCCATAAATACTAAACAACGTCTTGAAAGTGGATTCCATAGCAGTATCTTCCATGAATCATAATTTATTTCAAAATGGAAGTAAATTTGATATAAAATCAGTATGAAATCAAACTTTATATAATACTACTCAGAAATAATTGATTTTTATATAATGCATCTGTCTTTCTTCCTTTCTCCATTTTTATATACATTTATTAAAGATTTTAAAAAAATGAAAACTGATACAAAGAACAACTAAAACCAAAAAAATAAAAAGAGAAAGCTGAAAGTGCAAGTGAGGAAAATAAGTATAATAAAAATAGAAAAGAAAGATACAAAGTAGTAGCTTGTGATATTCTTTATAGCAGTTAAAAGTACAATTATAACTTTACCTCTTATTCTATGGCTGTAACATAACTCTCTCTATGTAATCTATCTTCTCTAATCATCAAAACGATAAATCATATGTTCATTTTTCTGTTTCACACAAAAATTTGTAACAGGTTTCTAGTCAATAAATGCAGACATTGTTTTTCTCTGATCAAGGAAATCAATTTAGCCATCACAATAAGTTTTATCATTTTCACCAACCATCCCTCCATTTTGTGTACTGTCAAATCTTTTTTTTTCTTTGTCTGTTTAATTGATAGTGACTAGCCCAGAGCCTCAAAAAAGTTTACGTAAGTAAATTTGGCTTGAACTCTGTCTCTCTATTCCCAGTACAAATCTCTAACTAATTATATGCTTTATGTAATGTTTTATTGCATCAATATTAACCACTTAACATCAGCTTCATTATACAATAAAAATGTCCATCTACCTGATTCCTGTTAAGGTTTTTTAAAACAAAAATATTTCCACAATTACAATAAATGTAATTTGACATACATTTCTATGGCCCCATTCCAGTAAGTGTGAGGTTACAGACATAATTTTGAATTCAGAGTTGGGAATCCAAGTTTCATTATGAAAGGCCATTCATTATCTGTTTATATTGTGCCCAAGAAAATTGCATCACTTTTGGCAACTGCTGAGAAGATACAAAAGTCTTTTTCTTTGAGATTAGACAAGATATAACATTTAAGAAAGACACTGAACATCCAGAATGAAAGTGACTGAGAACACAATAGACTATCTCAGTTGGAAGACTGTGAAAAGTTAAATGACTTAAATTGCTTAAAACTCTTCAGGAAAACTAACAATTTAAGAATCTCATTCTTACCAAGTTAATCTTCTCTAGGCATTAGAAATCCAGGGGAAGCTAAGAAAGGCCAGCCAGTTATTTAGAATGTTTTGGCTCTAGTTCATGATTTCTCAAGCTTAGCAACTTTAAAAAGCGTGGACTTCACACATGTGTGGAATTTTGGGGATTGGTCCACACATCTTAAAATTGCTAAGCTTGAGAAAAACTGCTCTACCTGGTTTATAAGCTGAATTCTGAGAGGTTTCTCCTTGTTACAACTTCTTCTTTTCATACATCTGATAAGCCTGAGACATGTATTGTTAAGATTCCTTACTGAGATTTGATCCATGGTCTCTTCTCTCCAGGGAATTGAGTACGGTGATTAAAAGTCTGATATATTTCTTCTCTGATTCCCACTAAAGAAATACAATAAAGCAACAACAACAAATGTTTAAAACTGCAAGAAGTATCACTCAAGAGAGGGGCCTTCAGTCCGTCATCATCCAATTTCTAACCATCTTTGTTTTGAAGTTATAAAAAGATGCTTAGAAATTGCAAGAAATCTAAAAGGTATCTTACTTCTTTAAATGTCTATGGAGATTCTCAGTCATGCAGGTCATGATTGTCCCAAAGGTGCTTTTTCAAGAGGCAACTGCACTTTCTGGTTTTTCTTTCAAGATGTTTCACTTCTCATCCAAGAAGCTTCTTCAGCTCTAACTTGGATGGTGGGGAATGGAAGAATTTATACTCCTTGTAGACAGCTGGTCATTTGCATTATTTCCTTAAATATGTGTTGGAAATTTTTGTGTGTGAATATTTTGGATTTTTATTTATTTGTATTCAGGCTCTTGTCTTTATTACATATTTATGTTGATTTCTATATGATCTTAAGAAAAAAATTACAAACTACCATCTCCTTTCACAGCTGTGATCTTCCCTATATTTTCTCGTGTCTCCTTATTTTCTTCCTATCCTTTAAAATGAACCTGATTAATATTTTTTCATTTGCTGGATGTCCTTTCCTTTTTCATTTGGTTCACAGAATAATATTAATGTTGACAATTACGTGATTTACTCATTTAATGTTTATCAAATGATTTTTTTTCTCACTGTAGTATTTTTTGAAAAAAATTCTTGTTATCATGGGATGGTCTTTTGAAAGCAATGTGAGTATAGCAAGGGTGAATATCTTAATGATTCCCCCTCCCCTTTTGTGATTGTTTGCAATAATAATAAATGGCAGAGTCCTTCATTACATAAAAACATTAATGAACTACTTTCTACTGCTTAAGCTTAGGCCAGTGATGGCGAACCTCTGGCACGCGTGCCACAGGTGGCACATGGAGCCATTTCTGAGGGCACGCGAGGCGTTGCCCTGTCAGCTTTCAACTTGGAATACAGATTATAAATTGAGAAATCACAAAGACTGAAATTATACTTTGATCCCAACATCTTTTTAAAATGCTTTGTTTTCCTTAATGCAATAAATATTATAAAACTATTTTTAATATGAATCAGGTACCTGTCAGGATATGAGACATAAGATTTTTTTTTAATTCTGCATGTGTTTAGCTTGGCTTGGTTTTTTTTTAAATGATCTATTGAATTCCAGAAATTGAAGTTAATATATGGTATATACTGACTGAGGAATTCTGGGAGTTGAAGTCCACCCATCTTCAAGAGACCAAGGTTGAGAAACATTGGTATACACCAATGGTAATGTTGAATGGTAAACTAAAAGTTCCATCATGATCAGATGAATCTGCAGGGAATTTCATTGAAACATTACTCATTTTTCATATGTATAATTCATGCAGTATACATTAAACTGAGTGGATCTTTAATCACGTGATCACACCTTCAGTCTTGTTTTTTTTAGCCTCCTTCCCCTTCTGATGCTATAATTGAGATAATAAAATTCTGTCTGTCATTCCCACAACAGATTCCTTATCAATCTTCTTCAAATAATTTTAAAGTATGAGCATAACAATGTATTAGAATTCATAAATTTTGAAGTAATTTGTATTACAACCTTATCTTTCCCCTAACTTGATGGTTTTTTTTAACTATTTGTTTTTTTAACCATTTATTATACCCAAGTTCCCAGTCTTAAGCACCAGGTTTATTTTTTGTTTATTCAGTCAAGATACAATTGTTGCTTTCGAAACTCCATCATGATTATAAGTTGCACCAGGGGTGGGTTCTGGATATTTTTGCTGCCAGTTTGGTCAGGGTCGCACTGCGTGAGCACACGCAGCAATCAAAAATAGCTTCTGCACATGCGCAGAAGTAAAATCCAAGATGGCAGGTTCTAAAGAGCCGGTTAGAACCGGGAGGAACCCACCTCTGGGTTGCACGAAATTATTAGTACCTTTTAAGCCAATAACATTTTTTTTTCATAGGAAGCAGAAAGAAAGTGGTGAAAATGATAACAGTTATTTGCAAGACATGAAATCAATTACCTATTATTTTAAAATGAGAAGGAATAACTTCATACACAATAAATATTTCTTAAAACATTTATTAAGAACAGTTACAGTATAATTAACTTTCTGTCAGAAATAGAATTCAGTAGTTTACATATTCGCATGTATTATTTGGTTCTTATTCCTGTATTTGAGATGCTTAATTTGACTTTGAACACTTATGTTCAAGATAATTAAGCAATATGGTCAAAATTAGGTTTTTTAAAAATATATTCTCCTGATAACATAATTTCTGAGCCATGTCCACCTTTTTTATTTTTTTATCATGTTTAATAATTTCCTGGACTTGTGTTAATCTTTTACTAGTGTTGCATACATTTGCCCTTTTATTGCTTTGCATAACAACAAGTGTACAAACTCTATTGGTTTTTAGGCTGAATCCTTAGGATTAACCTTTTTTTTAAATCATATTTATGGTCAAGACTTTGCTTTATTTCTCCCTTCCCTACTCCTCTTCTTACATTTGGCTTCCTTCAACCCTTGTCTCTATGGATTGCCTAGTTCTCATTGTTGCTCTGTGCCAATACTTTCAGGTTACCCAGGTTGAAGGCATTAGAACTCCTTGACTTTCCTAGCATTTGAGAGCAGAGAAGACAAGGTGAACCCCTATGATTATGCTACATTTACCTTTTCATGCTTTCCCCGGCTGCACAGTGACTTTCCATGCCCCAAATCACACTCTTGAATGATTCTGTCTGGTTCAGCCTACGTGTTAGGAAAGCAAAAGGAATTCTCTCATCACAAGAATGCAGTTTGACTGGATACGTTTTCTCATCCTCCTCTATTAGAAGTTTTGGGACTAAAGCTTTATATATTTTCTGAATGAGCTTGTTAACAAACTGCTTGTTACCCAAAATTGGGCATTGCTCCACATTTACAACCTTAGTGGGTTTTTGAAAGGGATTTTAGTGCGCCACATTCTCAGCACATTCTTCTATGGAGTTAATAATAATTGCATTCTTATAGTATGTTTCCAATGCCACAGGCAGTTTGATCTCCATATACTATAGCCTCTTTTATTGCCGTTAAAATGTTCAGGGTTCATGAATGGGTGCACCGCGTCATTCCATTTAGCAGGCTCCTTTTCGTTATGCCAATTTTCTGTCCTTGAACATGGCAAGATCAATAAAATCAAGAAAGATAGCACTTACTTTTAATTATTGCATTTTAATGTATATGTAAAATGAATGGGACAGAATTTGTAGTTTTCTAAATTGAAAAAGAAGCCGATACAATTTAAAAATATACTTTGTAATAGAACAGATCTGCATACTTTTGCACCATTCCTAACAACTGAGTCTTATTTTTATTAGCCTCTCTCACACAACCAAGTTGGGAACAAAGTGACTTCTTTTTATGTACCATACTTATTATTAAATTTCTATGCCGCCCATCTCACTGATACAGTGGCTCTGGGTGGCTTAAAATGTAAGAAAAGGTTTTTTTTTAAGTGCTAGAAAACAATTAAAATTAGAAAACTTTTATGGGCAGCCTGGGGGATGAGGATCTTCTTTAACCACCCCCAATGTAGCAGGCCTCTGTTAGGATCCCAGGCCAAGTGGCAGAGTCATGTTTTGAGGTTTTTCCAGAAGGCCAGGAATGAAGGGGTAGACAGCAGAAAAGGCTCTTCTCCTGGACTTCACCAGCTGCAATTCTTTGGCCGCTGCAAAGTAGGCCCTTTTCCATTGAAACAAGTGGGGTAGGCCTTCTTGTCTTAAATCACTTCCTCTTGTGGGAAGAAATATCCATCTGGTTCAGTTCCAAGCTGGGAGAAAGAAACTGGAAACATGAAGGCTGACTGGAAAGATGGTTTAATGATGAACAGAACCACCAAGCACATGGTTCTGGTGCAGTTGCCCAAAATGGAGGTGAAGGGTGGTTATATCTTCTCTGAGCTTTGCACTTAAGCTTCCTGTTCCTATGCAAGAACATGTATTCTATTGGCTGTTGTAGGGGTTATGTAGGGGTCATAGTTAATTCTATAGGCAAAGTATAAATCCTAGGTGTTTGTCTGAGCTAAGTTTGATTGAAGTTTCTGAGGATGATGCAACGAAGAGGCTTGTGCTCTGAAAGGATGTTGAGCAATTCCTATTGTGGCTTAATGACTTTTTCCTGTGTTGGATCTTGGGTGATATCTGCTTCTAATCCAACCATTCTGCCTTTGTTTCAAAATATCCTGTTTTGAATGGATTACCAAATCTGCATTTCTAAAAGCTGGCCTCAGTATCTGCTGGGGCTATTAAGGAAAGTGGGGTTTGCTTTCTGCCCCTAAAAATAACCATGTTTTTCCATTTCTCCCTTTGGGGGAAATATAATATTCTGCCTTTTTAAATATTCCTCAAAATATCTCATTCTTCTAGGAGGGTGGGTGCTGACTTTCTACACTCTTAAACATCTGTTAAAATACTGCAACTTGCAAAACACCAGCAGTTTGTACATTGTTTCTGGCTCTCTATCCAGGTATATTATTGTAGTCTGTCCACTCTTTCCCTTCTTGTTTGGTCTCTGTAAATCCCTTCCTCCACTCTAGCCATTTCCACCTCTCTACTTCCTCATGGCTGATCTTGCTTTCCCTCCTCTCTCCTAATTCTCCCTAGTGTATGGTGGTCAGACCTTTGCAGGAAAGTCTTGTGCTCTCCAGGAATTATTACACTTCATCTGAAATACAGCTGCAACAAAGGAAAAGGAAGAGGAAGGAAGAAAAAGGCTTAAGCCTCATCCAGGGCACTAAAAGCACCGTGCTGCTTTGTATTCAACATACAGTACATTTGCATCAAGCTGGTAAAATTGCTTAGGAAGGACTTGCAAGAAAGGCACTCTTGAGTGACCTGTGTATTTTCTGGACAGACCGTCACTCCAGTTCAGAACAAACATAAACTCTGGTTTATACAAAATGCTATCTGGGTTTGCTTGAATGTAATTCCATTGACAGTTTTTGGTGGTATGGTGGCTAAAACTTTGTGCTTAGAGAAACTGAAATTCAGCTTTAATTCAGCCAGAAAATTCATTGACGATGTGAGATCTATCATTATTTCTTGACTAACCTATTTCACAAGGCTGCTCCAAGTAAGCTAAGCATATTGCCTTGAGGGGGGAAAAAGAAGCCATATAAATCAAATTAGCAATGGGATGTATTTTCATGAATATCTTGCCAAGGCTGCAAATTCTACATGATCCTACTTTGGAGTAAATTCCATGAAATTCTATTTAGTATAGTTGGTCTAACTGATTTATACCCTATAAATCCACGCTGCTTGTATCTTTTAATTGATATTGTTTTTATTTGTTTCCTAGTACGATTTGATAGCTTATTAGTAACCTATGACTATTACTAAGTGTTGCATCTTTTTTTATTCTCCTTATGCACACTGAGAGCATATACACCAAAAACAAATTCCTTGTGTGTCCAATCATATTTGGATAATAAAGAATTCTATTCTAATGGAAAATGCATGTGATTCAGATATTATTCCATTTTGATATGTTGGTACTTGGACTATATTGTCACTATTAATATATTTCTATTTCTATTAAAATAGAAAGACAATTTAATTTAATAGGAAATACATCAGGCTTCTGGGAGATGATGAGTCCAGTCCTGTCTTAGGGGAAAGGCCAATTGGGTGACTTTGGTTTGGATCAGTCAGTCTCTCTTAACCCTGTGGTAAAGCATACCCACAAGATCTGCCTAGAATATGTCTCATTCAAATCAGAGGTAGGTTCCTAACGGTTTGGTCCGGTTCTACCGAACCATTAGTAACTTGGTGGCCTGGTTTGGTAGAACCATTAGCGACCCGGGCCTGCCACGCCTCCGAGCTGGTTCTTTTGGCATTGCCATAGACGTCGCCATCTTGGTTTTCTGCTTATGTGCATGCGCAGAAGCTTTTTTTAAGCACTGTGCATGTGCAGCCGCATCATGCCCCTGAGCGAACCGGCAGTAAGAAGATTCAGAACCCACCTCTGATCCAAACCCAGAATGACTAAATGGTTTTTACTGGTCTTTGTTCATGCATGGAACAAAGCACATTTTCCCCTTTCTGTCTATTTCTACAATAGTATTTCTGAACCTGGGAGAAGTTGTGTGAATATAAATTCCCAGAATTCTGGCTGGCCAAGTGTTGAAGTCCACACATTTAAAAATTTGCTGAGGATGAGAAACATTCTCTACTCCACTTTACCTCATTCACCACCATTATCACAACACAACACATTACTTCGGGCTAAATAAATGCAAACTATTACAGATAAATTTGTCCCTTTGAAGTGAGGAACCAGCAGAAATTATGTTAAAAAGGAGCATGTTCATTTGAGAAGATGTTAAAGCACAAGTACTCCTTTTTTAGAAAAGTAAACATGAATTTACCCCCATGGGGACTTTTTGTCTCCCTCTGAAACAAAGAAGTTGTGGGAATGAATAACAGGTATACTTGTCTCCCTATAGGATATTTATTTTAAAAATGCACACTAGCATAATTGTAAGAGAGTAGCATGAAAATGAAAAATGAAAAAGATATCAGACAGCACAAAAGAAAAATAGAAAACATGGTACCAACAACCCTAAAAAGAAAAAGTATGAAATTACTTTGCAATACATGTTTATTGTGTAAGGAAAGATGGTAGCTCAGTAGTAAACTATAAACATTCAGAAATAATCTGCCACAGATTACGTGACTGCACCTAAAATCAGTATCAGGATTTATTTATTTGACCTTGAATTTACACTAGGATAATTGATTACTTTTTTCTTGCTTATTTCTTTCTGCATATCATTCATTTTCTAAATATAGATATGTATATATAGTCAAAAGGAGTCAGTCCCCAGAAAGGCAGTTTATATTATATATTATGACAGTTCCAAAAAAATGCAAAGATGCAGAGGAGGGAGGA
>JANHFT010006598.1:0-19558 GCA_032467955.1 Pseudoxenodon macrops | reverse complement strand
TCGGAAGGGGGTGCAGCAGCTGGGGATATCGCCATGGTCTGTCTTCTGGATGGTGGTTGTATTTTGTCTATGGGATGAGTTTGGGTTTGGGTTTGAATCTGGTGAGGGTGGGTTGTGGTGTCATGTGTTATCTTGGGTTTGGTTATTATTGCAAATTTTCGTGGCTGGGGCTTGTTTGTTGACTAGGGCTAGTTTCTAGATGTCTGGAAGGCGGGAGGTATCGTCCCATTTATTCATGCTATTGGGGTGTGCTATTGCTCACACAAGCACCAAGCCAAAAGCATCAGCCTGAAGATGACGAGTGAGACCTCGTCGAAACGTCACCAAGATATGCTCACTCTTACATGGGAAAAGACCCGATTACACCAAGACTTGCATAGCTATACCCGTGAAAACCTACGATATAAATAAATATAATTAAGGGTACTGTAGAAGTGGGGTTACAGAGGTGGTAATAGTAGGTTACATTGGTAGACTGGACTTCAAATAATTGTTGGGCCCCACTAAATCAAATTAAGGCAACCCTATATTTTGTGTCATCTAGATGCAAGGAACCCAGTATTCTACCAAAATAGTTTGATAGCCCCGTGGAGAAATTTGTGAAATAAGTCACCTAAAATACATCTCTTCCTCCTTTCCTCCCTCTCCCCCTGCTCTTTCTCACATCACGTGTCACACACATGACAAAGTTTGAAGCTTTAGTCACATGATTACTGTAAGAGAAGGAGTGGCAAAGCCTGGGGGTGGAGTCAAAAGAGGAATCAGCCTAGAGTCTTTACATGCCCACAAGCAGTCTAATTTCAAGCCCTTTCGAATGCAGTTAACCCTTATCTAGTGCCAAAATAGTGCTGTTTGTTGCAGAGGTGGGTTCCTACCGGTTCTGTCTGGTTCTATAGAATAGGTAGTAACTCTGCGATGACATCACTGAGCCAGTTCGTTTAGTGTCTCATTGGGTGCCACCATTTTGGAATTTGCTTCTGCGCATGCGCAGAAGCTATTTTTTGATTGCCACGCACTCACATGCTTTGCGTGGGCACTCAAGGCATGACCCAGAGAAAATTGGGAGTAAGAAGATTCAGAACCCGCCTCTGGTTTGCTGACTAGGTTCCTATGCATAGGTATGAACAGTAAATCAGTTTAACTGGAACTTAATATGTGGTCCTGGTCTTAGCATTTGCTGCTACTGCTTTTATTTCAATGTTGTGGTACCTCTTTTCTAGTTTATACTAAAGACTTTTTCTTTCTTAATATCATAACATGCTCTATTTTAACTGTAGTCTTTCCAGGGAAATCTAGTTAATAGAAAACATTCAATCAGTCAATATCCTGGGGGGGGGGGGTGTTATGTAGTAACACGACCCTTCAAGAGTTACAAAATACATAATTCTATTACGAACTAAAGTTAAAATCTGTTCCTGGGCTTTCCTTTCCTCTCTTTCGCACTTTTCACTTTAATTGTGTTGTCTATCTTGTCAGCACCCTATTTGTTTTCTTGAAATAAGAAGTTTCCAAGGGTTTTCTTCTAAAATAATTACAATAATAAATAAAACAGGATCAGGTGCTCAAAAGAGATAACAAACAGTTAACTTAAAATTAACTGGATAAATAATTTAATCATTACTGTTTTATAGAATCCAGTTTACTTATTCATAAGTACTATCCTTTCCTTTTTCCTGAAGCATTTAAAAATAGGGGAAAAATGAAAATATCTGTTGAGAAGTTTCTGGTCCTCCAGTTGTTGCTATATGACATAACATTCCCAAATCCCTCCCATTTGCTTATATACGTAGTACTGTTTAGAGACTGCCTCGTTTACCAACCATTCACATTTACAAAGGTGGTGAAATGTAACTTCGTGACCAGTTCTCCAGTTTACAATCTTGCAGATCTGTAAAGCAAAGAAAAGCTGAAGTATAATCATAAACAAAGAAACAATGTCACTTAGTAGCCGCTTCAATTAAAGACGGAAGTACTGATGCTAATTGTGGTTGCTAAATAAGAATTTCCTGTATTTCCTGCTGTGAGTTGTTATTCAGCAAGATTTGGGAGGCTCCGTCTTCATAGTAAAGAAATAGAAACATTATTAGACATTTTTTATTATCTGGCAGACTATCTAAATACTAATCCGACCTTATTACTTTAAAACAGATGTTGTATGCTTTTTAAAACATATTTATTTCTTTAACAGCTTATCTAAAAGAAAAGAAAATATTTATTGATTTTGACTGAGGTTTTTGTGCTTTGGCTATATAAAGATTAATATTTTCATGTATTATAGTTATTATGCAGCTAAGTTATTATAACTAAGGGCTTTTAGTTTAAAGGCTCTTTATCTTATATTATGATGTAACAATTGATTATAAATAGATTACTGTATCAGTCATTGCTCTATTTGGTCTGTACTCTGATTTGTAAAAATAATAGTACATAATAAATAAAACTATTGCTACTACTACTATTTGTTTCACAGAGTCTAATGCAAGTAAGTTGTATCATTTGTGTGATGATGTCACCATGCACACGTCATAATTTGTACCATTATGCAATCACCAAAGAAGGAATTTGGTGTAGTGGTTAATGTACCAGGCTAGAAACTGGGAGATTGAGAGTTGTAGACCAGTTGTATGTATGAAAAAATCTAGAAAGAGTGCAGAAAAGAGCAATAAAGACAATTAAGGGACTGGAGGCTAAAACATATGAAGAACAATTACAGGAACTGGGCATGGCTAGTCTAGTGAGGACCAGGGGAGACATGATAGCAGTGTTCCAATACTTGAGGGGCTGTCACAACCTATTTTCCAAGATATCTGAAGGCCAGACAAGGAATAATGGATGGAAACTGATCAAGGAGAGATTCAACCTGGAAATAAAGAGACACTTTCTGACACTGAGAACAATCAACCAATGGAACTGCTTGCCTTCAGAACTTATGGGAGCTTCATCACTTGAAGCTTTCAGGAAAAGACTGAACTTCCGTCTATCAGAAATGGTGTAGGGTCTCCCACAGGGGGTTGGACTAGATGACCTACAAGTCCCTTCGAACTACGTTATGATGTGATTCTGAAACTCACTGAGTGTTCTTGGGCTAGTCAATGTCAGCCCAAGGAAACAGGCAATGACAAGCCACCTCTGAAATCTTGCCAATGAAAACCTATGGACTTGTCCAGGTGGTAGGCAGAAATTAAGACTGACTTATGGGCATCATCCCATTCATATCAAGACGTGCAGTTATTCACAGCTGGATGTGGCTGCTGGCTGTAAAAATAAGTGGCTCTTAACTGCATGAATAACATTGCCATTGCAGCAAACCTGGTGAACAAACTGTTCAGAGTTACGACCACAACAGCATCCCCACAATCATGTGATCAAAATTCAGATGCTTGGCAACTGGTTCATATTTATGTCCATTCTGTTTCCCATGTGATCACCTTTTGTGACCTTCTGACAAGCAAAATCAATGGGGAAGCCAGGTTCACTTAACAACCAGGTTATGAACTACAGTGATTCACTTAACAACTGGAGCAAGAAAGGTCATAAACCAGGGCAAAACTCAACAAATGTCTCACTTAACAACATAAATATTGGGGTCAATTGTGGTTATAAGTCGAGGAGTATCTGTAATCATCTTCTCTTTGGTCACGTGCTAATTGCTTCTTTTCTTTTTCACAAATCCACTCCCAGGTTATTCCATGTAATCTAAACCAATGCCAGTGGAAATATAACTGGTCCTTGCTGCTGTATTAGCCAGGCTGAAAAAAAAGTTTGCAACCAGAAAAAAAAAATTTCAAGCCACAAAATAGCAGCCCAAATGCAGCAGGCAGAACATTCAAAATCTCTGTAAGCAGCCAAGTTTTGTTCAGAGGATGGAATGAGATGGAATGAAGCATTTTGCACGTCCCTATTTTGCAGCATCTGGCAATTTCAAGGGTTCTGGGTAGAAATATTTATCTAGGAGCCAATAAAGCAGCATCAACAAGATAACAACAATTGTGTTCGACCATTAGTTTTCAGTTATTGAATGAGTTCTTTGCCTTTAACTGATTCAAAATTTCCCCCCTTGGATATTTTATAGGGAGGAAGCATGTCAAAAACAAAACTAGAAAGAAGAAACATCCAAACTGATTAAAATACATCTAAAAGCCTTTCTTTGCTCTTAGTTTTTCTGCAAATTATTAGGAATTGTTTTATGGACAGGTTTTTTTAAAAGAGAATTTTAATCTGAAACAGAAATACATAATCACGCATTCAGGCCATAACGAAGAACTCACCATCATTAAATTATCCTTCTCACAATTACAACCTCTGCATCTATTTGTGAATATTACAATTTTTGGAGTCCAGTCAGTTTAAAAACACTAACTTTTCATGCCCTAATTATAGCATAAGCTAACGTGCTTGTTTTATATCAGTTGATATTTCCTTGCTCGCTGTCAATTCCCTGATTACTTATATAATTCAAAAATATGCCAGTCATTGAACTTCTGTTGTTCATAACGAATTCTCGCATTCCGCTGCCTTTGACATAATCAGTTTTGTAAATTAGTGATCTCACTATATGAAGAAGAGTGTGGAGATGGATGAAAATGAAATTGGGCAACTCTATGTCCTACATAACCAAGAAGACTCAATGAATTATAAATATAGTACAAATAAATAATCATTTTTACCTTGACGTGGTTGTGAGATTTGTGTGCTCTGAGGAAGATGAGAGGTATGCCAAGGGTTCAACTGGACAGGTCTCATCAGAGAAGTAGTACAAAGAGTGTCTCTCCCATAAAAAATATGTAAGACCTAAATTATAGAAACCCATAATGACGTAGTCATTTCCCAGGTCTACAAGGACCCCATTAGGTGTTTGAGTTCCTGGTGAAAAATGGACTACAGGTTTCAGGATTTTTCACTGAGCAACCAGGCCAGCAGAACTACTGAAAGAAAAAGTCCTTACCCATTATAAATATACAGAGCTAGAAATCCTGTACAATATCTTTAAACATCATCAAACATGAACATCTGCCTATCCCAGGTCCTTGGAAAGGACTCAGTAGATGGACAAAAATGCCAAATCCAGTTTAAACAACCAGCTGACTGCGCAGTGAACCAAAATACATAATAATTCATACATAAATAAATACTCTACGACCAAAACCAGCCCCTGAAAGTTCCATTATCATCTTATTTTTGAGCCTACAATATTAGCTGTTGTACATACATATACATATATCCACATTGCTTCGTTTCAAGGTAAGCAACATGATGCCAAGTGCAGATATAGAGTAAGAAGAAGTAAACAAAAGTAATTGGAGGCAGGAGATAAAAGAGAAAAGGAAAGGAAATGTTATTACATTTAGTTTACTCCAGTATCAATCACTATACTTCTCTGTATTTTTCCGCCATTTTAACCATGCAAACTTCCACCACATCCCTACAGCATTTCACATTTGTTCTTTAAATTCCTTATCTCTCTCTTTGAAATGATTCATCAGTTCCATCTAACCATGACTTTCATGGTGCCCTTTCATCTCAACCCATCAACTCTTCCTCCATATATTTCTCCTGCAATCTGATCCTCACGCAGTCTCACGCAAGCTGCCTGAATGTATATGTCTTTTGTACATGTCACTCACTGACAGGAGTTTCCATGAGAAATATTGACTCTAGAAGCCTTGAAGGACAGAGATTTGAAGACACAGCTTTTGATGAGCCAGTTTTATTACAATAATTGGAAAGTGGTTAATGAAGAAATCTAGCAAGTGCAGCATTGTAGGATGCAAGCCATATATTTAGCAAAGCTCAAAATGTAAATCTTTTTATCCTGCCTTTATGGCTTGACTATCCTCTGGGGGAAAGAAGAAGTTGACATCTGAATTTTGTTACTGTAGTGGGCCACACTGATCTCGGGGTCTCCCCTTCTAGCCATGTTGGATTTAGCCTTCATACCTTCCTCCCTGCTCCTGGGCCGGCGAACCTAGCAGGGTCTGTGAGCCTTTTTCCACTCCATTGCTGTATTTATAGGAGTGACAAAAACCTTCTTCTCTCTCCTTTCATGCCAGGGAGCAGATAGAAGATAAAGAGGTCCAACACAGAGAGCTCTTTTTGGCAACAAAGTTCAATCCAGAACTCTCCCTCACACAGAGTTCAGAGGCAAGGAAACTTGAATAGACCCAATAAAAGTAATCCTCTGGGAGGTCACACTGACCAAGGGTCCCACAATGTCCATGGCTCTTTCTACTCTTTAACCCATCTCCTCAACTTTAAGTGGAATGAGAAGGAATCTGTCTCCAAAACTCCCTTCTGTTCCTCTCTTTAGGTTGACCCAACCAATACCATGCTAGATTGAAAACCTAACACTTCTATCCCTGTGTCTGGAAAATGCCAGTCCTAGAGACTTGGTCTTGTTTAATTACTGCACATAGAGCTACCATAAAAGATGGGGACATGGATATTCTTTGCTGCCTTCCAGAATCTCTTTATTCAGAAGGAATCCTATGTATTCTATAATTCAAAAGGAAATCCATTGGAATATTCTCCAATGTCAGGATTCAAAAGCATTTGTACTCTTTCTATCCAGCTTCTTCAAAATCCAACTTTCACTGACACAGAATGGCACATGGAAAATCACTGCTTGGATGATTCTGCTCTTTGCGTGATATCTTTGTGGGGAATAATAGAGAAGATCAAATGTCAGAACATGTTATTGCAAATCTTCCTGATTAAGGGAACTGACTCATTTTCCAACAAGTCAGCTCTGGGGTGTTTAGGACATCTACTGGAAAAATGACCCTTTTACTCACAAATTCAGCATTTAATCACATCTCAGACAGGTGGTATTTATAAGAAAATCCTGGGCAAAATGACCTGAACCTCTGCAGATAAATTTAGAGTTGTGTATGTTTGATGATGCTTCTCTGTAGCTGACAGTGAATTCCTAATGATTCCCAAATGCATGGATTCAACATCTGAAGACTCTTGATGAACAGATGGAAGTGGGGAAGGAGGAAATGATAAAGTAATAGCATCTTTCTTTTCCCCTACACTTCTGCCATAGTTCGTTGAGAATTATGTAACAATACCGACTTGGATTAATTATTCTAATGGAATGGCACCTAGACTATTTTAAGGCAAAATATAGAAGAACATCTAAAGTTTGACCAAATCCAAAAGCATTCATGTTTCAGCACAAAATAACCCACATGAATTGACTCTGCATGCCAAATGGTCATTTTAATGAAATGTCTTACTAGAAAGATTTGTTAATTTGCAAATATGTCCACACTACATGTTAATTTGTGTGCAGCTTGACATGAAACTAAACCCACCTATCCTCCAATAAAACAGAACATGTGTGTAGATCTGGATGCTTTATTGAAGAACAGGATATGATGAAACTGGGGAAAATAGGAACATATATATAATGAAAACCAAATACAATATTACAGTATTGAATTGCTGCTGAACGTAACAATTAACAAATACAAGTAATCTAAATATTACCAGTGATGCTGTGTGTGTGTGTGTGTCTTTGTCCGTGGATGAACATGTGCCACAGATTAGGTTGGATTCTTCCTTGTGCTTCTGCCTCCTCTAAATGCTAAAGGAACATGGAGTCTAGCTTCCCAGTGTGCCATCGGTTTGAGAGTGAAGGCTGATGGGTAAAGGGGTTGGATCAGCTTCAAAACAATATAGAGGATATTTGTCCCTCTGGCAACTAGATGGGGATTGAGAGCAACAACAGTATACATGAAATTATATGCTGAGGCATGACAATGACTAATACAAGAAACCATATCAAAATGTGTGATGTTTTATTTCAGATCTGCACTATTGTATTAAGATGGGCAAAGAAATGGCTTGGAGGGCACAAAAAAATGAGATCAATCAATTAATAACGAATGCTCATACTAATGGATCAAAGTATTGTGGAAAATCCATATTGAAAAATAACATTCACAAACCCGAAAGAGAACAATTTATCTCAACATCTCCCTTTTAATTAGGAAGTACATTTATAATAGTAGCCTGATTTGGATTAATTTGATGTTGAGTATAAGAGACCAGCATATTATTTTGCAGAATAATGTATGAGGAAAAAAGCCTAGTTAATTTAGTCCTTCTTTCAGTTCTCCATTCAACTTTCTCTTAATTAACATACCCAAGCTTTTAACATCTTCCCATTGGTTTTTATTCAGACAGGGGAGTAGTTCTTACACTTGCCTCTATAAGAGTAAATTATTTTTCAGACTTTGATATTTTTGTCATCCTTAAGTAGGATTAATTAGGTAGAAAATTCAGCATTATAAATCTTATTTCCTTGCAACTGAGCAATCACTAATTACATTAAAATAACTATTAGAACTTATGTTTTGCTGGTGGAACTGGGGCATGTGATGCCAGACTGACGGGTAAGGAGGCGAGAGGGAACTACTCCAGCATAAAAAATGGTTAGAAAGGTGCATAGCCTTTGGATGTTAAGCCCTCCATTTATTTACACACTTGTTTTATAGGTATTTCTCACTTAATGTCCACTCATTGGATGACCATTTGAAATTACAATGGCACTGAATGATGGGTCCTTGTACAATAGTCCTGCAGTCAAGATTTGGGGGGTTCTCCCAAATCTCACAATTACAACATTTTGACATCCTGTGGTTGTATAATCACCATTTGTGACCGTCCCTTCTGGCTTCTGACAAGCAAAGACAATGAGGAAGCCAGCAGGAGGTCACAGATGGTGATGCTGTGATCACGCAGGATTACAACTGTTATCGTAAGTGAGAAGGGCCATGTGATATTGCATCTATGTTGCTTAACTACGGGGTTCCCAATCCCAATTACCATCATTCTCTTGGTTTGTTATTTGTATATTTAAGACATCAGCCAGTTTCTTTTGCATGTCCTATGTCAGTGATGGCAAACCTATGGCAACCTACGCCATTTCTGAGAGCACTCAAGGCTTTGCTCTTTCAGCTCCAGCGCACATGTGCGCGCTAATCAGCTGATTTTTGGGCTTAATTTTTGTGCGTTTTTCACCCTCCAGAGGCTTCAGGAGCTTTCAAGGAAACCTCTGGAGAGCGAAAATTCCCGAATTTCTGGTTTGCCCACTGGGCCGTTTTTCACCCTATGGAGGATTCAGGGAAGCCACATGAAATCTCTGAAGGGCAAAAAAATGGCCCAATGGAGGGGGTGCATGTAGGAGGATGTGTGCATGCGCAGTGCAGTGGGGGTAGTGGTTGTGTGATGGCATGCACGCTAGCATGCACGCACTGCCATTTTTGGCATGCAAGAAAAAAAAGGTTCGCCATCACTGACCTATGTCATTTTTGTAACCTATCATTTTTAAATCGACTTTCAAATTAGTATCAAATTTATCAGGTAAAATTTGTTCCTTTTCCATAGCATATTTTGAACACAGTCTATCTATAGAAGCAGACATTCTTAAAATTAATTTCGAGGTCCATTTTTCAAAAATATCCTTAAATATGTCCAGTGTTGAAATATTTTGCTCAAGTCTGTATTTGTAAGTCCAATTTAACTGTTTTCCCCCTTTCTTCTTTAATTGTAATCTTTAGTTCCTTCTAATTCTCTCTAGTGTCCAATTTTTAAAATTTTATCATACTATTTTTTAAAAAATATTGAAAACAAAAGCATTTTCCCACGGGAAGTATTTTTATAATTCTAAAATTCCAAAATCATATTTCAAATTTATTTGGACCCTTAGTTCATTTGTAACTTTCTAAAATCAAAAATGTAACCATTCTTTTGCTGCTTATCCAAGAAAAAGTTCTTAAACTTCTTTTAAAATCTTTTTTCACTGAGGATTTAAGTTAACTCACCCATAGCTATAAAGCTTGTCATTCTAAAGGTTGGTTGGTTGGTTGCTTTTTTACTTTCCCAGAAGTAAAGTCTAGTTCCTGTGACATTCAGTGACATCTAAGAAAGGTCAATTTGATTGTCTGTTGTTGGTTTATTATTAATCATCATTTTCCAAGTAAAATCTCTCTTCAACAGATTTCATGCATGATTGATTAGAACAAAAATGGAGCTTGGGTTTTACATTTTAGCCATTGATTTATCTCAAAAGATTTACTCAGCACATTTAGCTCTTTGTTAAATGTCCTTGTAATTTTTTTTCTATTTAAGTGAATGAGACATATATGTCATTATAATATCATCAATGACAGTTTTCTGCTGTCTAATCAAAATTGCTTCACAAGTCACAGTGTGGTGTCTTTTGAAATAATAAGATTTCTGACAATGGAAATATTTTGTGATTTCTATACATTCCAAGCTGAACCCACTGCTCTGTCTTTGCAATGTCTGTGTAAAATCCCAAATAGTTTTCCACTTACTACTTGCCAACAGTTCATATGAATTTTTTACCCTTAACTATTGTTCCAAATTTATTTTATGCACATATACAGTATATATCTTCACCATATCATCATCATCCCCACAAGAGTAAATTTATTATCCTGAAATTTAAAATATAGCTGGTGTTGCCCATAATTTCTTTACCTAATGACCCAGAGAGGATGTCAGGAGGTATATCTTTTTCTTTTCAGAAGTTTAGTTATTCATAAAGAATTAATTGAACATCATGTGGTATGAACATTTAAGATATATTGTTCTTCTTTAAAGAGATATATATGTACTTTTTGGAGTATAAGACGCACTTCAACAACCCCAAAAGTGGGTGAAAATTGTGGTCTTCGGTGTCTTATACACTGAATGTTGCCAAAGCCCTGCCCACCTTCCAGCCTCCACCATTTTTTGCCTCTGCGCATTGCATTTTCAGCCTCTGCACACCCCATTTTAGACCTGTTCCAGGTTACAGGGATCATCACAGCACATCGCTGCCGATTGCCGCCTCCATGTGTCATGTTTTTGGCCTCCGCACACTGCGTTTTCTGCCTCCGCATGCCCCATTTTTGGCCTCTGTGCATTGCATTTTCAGCTGGTTCCAGGGCTCAGAAGTGGTGGTGGCAATCCTCTCTGCCTGTAACCGGCCAAAAATGTGAAACACAGAGGCCAAAAATGGGGCGTGCGGAGGCCAAAAACGCGATGCATGGAGGCAGCGATCAGTAGCGATGTTCTCTGGCGATCCCGGCAACCTGGAAAATATCTAAACTGGAGCATGTGGAGGCCAAAAATGCAACACACGGAGACCAAAAATACGATGCACGTAGGCAAAAAATATGACGTCTGGAAGTTAAAAATGTGACACGTGGAGGTGGCAATGGGCTCTGGCGATCCCTGCAGCCTGGAACAGCTGATAGTTGGTATTCGGGAAGGTCAATCCAACCACCAATCAGTTTTTCATGCTAAATCAGGCTGTGATAATGTGCTGAAGCTGACCAGGCTGTTTGCTGCAAGGACTCTAGCCAGATTAATACCGATGGATGCTGGTAGCAGAGGCAGAATTTTTTTTCTTGTTTTCCTCCCCAAAAAAGGTAGGTGCATCTTATAGTTTGGAGTATCTTATACTCCAAAAAATATGGTATGCAATGTACCTACAAAGAATGAGGCTTTAATTACACAAATATGTGTGCTCCTTAAGCTAGTTTTTTCCATTAATTACCTCCATCTTTCCTTATCAATCCTGGACATTATCATGAAGGGCTGGGTGTTAAGGTTTGCCTTTCTGAATTTCTTTCCATTGGTTGAAAAATACCTAAGGCTGTTATGAAAACACAATGTTTCATTTGGTGTGAAAAATAATTTTTGAAAGTAATCACACTCTTTTATAGGACACATCAGAAAATAAATCTGGTTGTTTCCAAAAAATATATCATAAGCATCCTTCTTCCTAAGGTTGAGAAAGAATGCCCAGCTCAAGGTCACTGAGCTGACTTTGCATTTAAGTCAGGAGTCAAACTCATACTCTCTGAGTTTCTAACCTGGTTCCATCAACCACTACACCAGACTGGTCTCTATTGGTAGTTAGGAATCCCAAATTCTTAACAATCACTCCTAGAATTTTCATCTAGGTAGCAATTATCTTAGATAACAGAGGTAATAAAATAAAATATTGAGAAATATAGGTAGCCTAGAAATCATTCTTTCAAGACAGTGTTGTTTTGTTATTCATTTTTCTCTTCCTTCTATTCCTACCAGATCCTCTCATCTAGGATCTTATCTTTCATCTTCCTCAAGTATCTTGATCTGAGCAAAGTCGTTCTTTTATTAGGGAGACCAACTGAGAATTTTGTTCAAGGAATAATAATGGCTCAGACAACTCTGATTTGGCCTTGTAATTCTGGTCACAAAAGTATACACTTCACAATAAACCTATTTTTATGCATTAAAGTATCTTCATTTATGCTGAAGAGGGGATAACTGATGAATGTTTATCTCTTGGTGCCTGGAGGATTTAAACTGTTTAGTGCTACTTACTCTATATTTTACATTGATTTGTATTTTGCTCATCTAAGAATGCAGGAAGACGGAACAGGTGAAGGTGCTTTCCTCATCTTTTCATTCATTTACATCAACACATCTGCATATAAATGGCAAATCAGACCTTTGTACAGTTCCTGCCATTGCTTTATTATAGATTACTTTGTAATCTAATCTTGTGGTTGACTGTTACAGGCACAATCCTAGAAAGTGATTGACGAATGCAGCATCTCCATTGTGATCCTGTGAAGATGCTACATTTGTCAATCACTTTTTTGTGATGCAGTGGGTTCCCAGGGTTTAGCTACCCCTTTCATTTATCATTATTATTAATAATTCCATTGACAGAACACAGTGACGCACAGGCAAGCAAGTAAAGAATGGTGATATCTTTTCAAAATATTAATTATTAGAACAAGGAACATAGTTGTTGCTTGTTTGCCTGGACAAATTGAGGACAACATTGTTGATTGCCTGTGGTTTTGTTTACTGCACACCAATATGATTAATAAGGTATAGAAAGCCAGCATCATTAAGCCAATGTTTTGCACTCATGATAAAGATTAGCACCTGTGTGTCATACTTCACTGTCAGTGACTCATTTCAGGCCCGTCACATAATGAAAAAATTAAGAGGGGGGAAAATCCCATTTATTCCATCCAGCTGGAGACTTATCACAGCACTACAGAACATGCTGCTTTATTTTATTTTTCTTTTCAAGAAATAAATGAAACATATTTACAAGTTTTCTAGCAATGTGAATGGCAAATAAGCATTTGACTGCTTATTTCTGCCCCCTAAAGACCAAGATAAAATTAAAGCTTCTGTTTACCTAGTACACAGAATTATTTTGCTTATGCAGGGTATTAAACTCCACTGTAATAAAGTAATGTGCATTTTGTAGAGCCCAAGATATGCCTCAAACCACCTACCCTTCTCATTTAGAAGACAGCCTTTTAAGCATTCTGTTTCAGGAATCATTTAAAGTCCATTGGCGGTTTATTATCTTTACTGCTTTTACTTCAGGTCCTATTAAAGAAATATTTTTAATTTCCTTTCTGTGTCTAATGGAGGAGGGATAGCTATAAAAACCCTTCCTTTACTCTATTTACATGGTTTCTTTTCAATGTTCTCTTATTTTACTTCCAGTGTCCAAAAGCCTTTCTATTTTTTAGACATTGTCTTTTATACAAACCACTTCCATTCTGTGAGGGAGATGGGAGGCTTAGAAATAGCAAACATAAATAAAAGTAAATAAAGAAATTTGTTGGAGAATTAAGGCAGGAGGTTTGGACAAGCTTTAGCACAACATCCCATTTCACTAGAGTTATGCCATTGTTTCCCCCTTTTTCTTGACCTCTCTTCTCTTCTTGTCAGGTGTTTTATTCACTTTGCCTTTTCTAGCAACCTTATTTTAAAAGGCTGAGATATGGAAAACCTGGCATCTCTCATAAGAGGTCTTCTACCAGCTTTAGGAAGTATGCTACTTTCCTTGCAAGTAGCGAAATAGTTCTCAACCAGTTCTACTACTACTCTTTGTCCTGGATCAGGTCAGTTTTATGGAACCCTGAACATACTGCAACTGACCTGTTTAAGGAATATTTATTCCATCATGCCAATGTGCATTCAAGCATCAGGCTGCAGCCTCTTAGTACATAAGGCCAAAGTCTACTCTACTCTACTCTGAATCTTTGCTGAAATGACAAGTACTTCTTAACATGAAGTTGAATTAGATTAGTTGGAAATCAGATCAGATGCATTCAGCATTTGTAATGAATATTGCTGGTTGCCTCAATTTCCTTCCTTGTCAGATTACTATCCAAAATGGCTAACTAGGAATTGACTATGAGGGGAAAAATTGTGTCCCTGGGCCAAGTACAGTATTTTCCTGTGTTATCTGAGGCTTTGTTCTCGCCATTGACCTTGGTTTGCCAAAAGAACTCTCTTAGAAGTGAAATGGCTTAACTTGTAATCAGCACAATAAATATGGAATTGAATTTAGGCATCTAGATCATATTCAGATCAGAGAGAAATCAGACCTGTCGAAAGAGTTTTTGACATTCTTTAATCTATATTGTTTATCTTTCCTTCTTTATCGAATTGATGAAATAGGAACTGATTGCAGAATCTGTCACTTTCTCTGTCACTCCTCCATTCTAACTAATTATTTCTGCCATCTTGGGCGGGAGGGGGAAGCTTTATAATATACCCCAACCCAACTTTGATAAGACAAAATGAATGGTGCTACTTTCTTGGGAATCGAAGGATCTGTTATGTGATCCCCCACTAAAAATGTGAATAGTGTGTTGTGATCATAATGGGATGACAGGTGTGTTATGCCAGTAGCCATATTGCATAAATTGGTTGTTCGTATGATTTTTTTTTGAAATACACAATTGAAAGGTTTTCCATATCCCAGTAATAAAAATATGTTCTTATTGATCTCCCAGAAGTCTAGAAATGTTTCTTGTGATTTGGTCTTTTCAGTTTCCTCTGTAGAATATGATGTTTATGTATAGAATAACAGAAACCTCTTGGTGCAGTTCCTCAATTTAAAAAAAAAACTGGCAAACTCATTGTTTCAGAGATAATTGAGTCAGAGTCTCATTCTTCTCATGGATTAAAAACCATAAACTTCCAGCTGCAAGAGGGATGTTTATCTCTCTTTTCCCTGAGATTCAACCTTTAAATAATTAAATTTCCTCTTTTAGTTAGATCAGGATTACTATTTGAATACAAAACTGCAGATATTTTGTTAATGACTGTGGGCATCTCTATATTAAAATATGGCCTCCATGAACTGATTTTCCCCCACTAATGGTCAATATTTTCATTAACTTTATTTAGGTTCTTCCATATAGAGTTAAGATCAACCAATCAAACAATTCAGTCTTTATAGGAATCTACCATTTGTAATTTAATCAAACTTCTATGAGGGCTTGGAAGGGCCACACTCAATGAGATAGTATCTACACTTGATCTTAGCCAAAAGGCTGAGAAACAGTTCAATGAGATGGTATCAAACTGGGTTGCTTCCATTTCTTTTTTAAATGGAAGCATGTAAATTCAATAAGGGAGACCTAACCCTTCTTTTTTCCCTTCTAAAGTCACTTTTCCAAATCCATTACAGCAGGGGTTCAAACTCAAGGCCTGCTGGCTGGATCTGTCCTGTGGGGTGCTTAGATCTGGCCCAAGGGACCATCCTGGAAACAGCGAAGGACTGGCCTGCAGTACCTCTGCCAGAGAAAATGGAACTTGGGAGGGCTGTGTGTGGCCCTCCCAGGCTCTGTTTTTGGCTGCTACAGGTTCCTGCAACCTTCTGCCAGTGAAAATGGAGCTTGCATTTCACTGACCAAGGGCTGCAGGAGGCCATCATAGCTGAAAACAAAGCCCCAATGGGCCACACGTGGCCTCCCCGAGCTCAGTTTTCACTGGCAGGGGGCTACAGGAGGCTATTGCGGCCAAAAACAGAGGCTCAATGAATGACATTGACCTGGCCATGCCCACCCCCGGCCATGGCCACCCCCACCCCCCCAAGGTCAAACACAACCCTGATGCGGTCCTCAATGAAATTGAGTTAGACACCCCTGCATTAGAGGTTCCATTATTAGCTGGTATAAAGTAATTTCATGAACAAAGTACAAGTGGAAATATTTTCTCTCTTCTGCTTCTTCATGTCATGCTTTACATTTATCCCCATCCCTGCTTTCACTTTGTAGAGACTAGCACCAGCATCCATATTACATTTTTCCATCATGAAAATGGAAACTGTAGAAACTCTAAAGGAAAAGCATATTCCCCATTCTCTCAAACAGTATTGGAGTCCACTGAATCATTTATAGTTGTCTTTAAAAGTTCCACATATGCTGTTTGATCTGTGGAAATCCAGGAGGAAGATGGGTGACAAACTTTAAAATACAAAAGTTCAAAACTGAAGAGTAAAACCAAAGGATAAACATTTTGCTTCAAATGCCTCGAATTACACTCCAAGTGTAATTCCACTATATTTCATTTTTATACTTGAGATACTATCCTCGCCATTTTCAGACTGATTAGTAAAATAAAGCCAGTAGTGACAAAAGTTCATGTGGTACAACTTTTTCAGCTCTAAACCAATGTAAATGGTTAGTTCGTGTTTACTCTATTGTTTGCCATGTGTTAATTTGTGAGCATTATGTACATAATGTCTTTTTCTATTAAAGGTCTAGTGTTTTTTCTTAAGACTAGTTATAAATACAGCTGAGGACAACTATAGAATATCATTCTCAATGGTGCATGTCTTCAATGGTTGATCAAAGTACAGCTCAAGAGGCAGATCATTTCAGAGTGAGTGTCACAGCAAAAAAACCACTTTTCCACACCATTCCCAAAATAAACACGTTTATTAATAAGTCATGATAAGTCATGAGAATCAGTTTGGTCTGGTGGTTAAAGCATCAGGAACTGGGAGAGTGTCAGTTCGAGTTTTGCCTTGGGCATGGAAACCCAGTTGGGTGACTTTGGGCCAGTCGTATTTTCTCAGCCCAATTCACCTCACAGGGTTGTTGCGGTGGGGAAAATAGGAGGCGGAAGGAGTATTGTGTGGGTTCGCTGCCTTGTGTTATTTAGAAAAATAATGCAAGGTGGAAATAAATACACTGTAATGAAGCCTGTTCTTCATTCATAAGGCAAAGCTTGAATTTATATCTAATCTCTAGATTCAGTATTAGATTGATTTCTTGCCCTCACTAACCATTCCCAGACCTTTCTCCTTCACAGTATTTTCTCCAGAAGGAGACTCTTCAGTCTACACTAACGTTTATGCAGGTAGTCCTCTATTTACGACCACAATGGAGCCCAACCTTTATGTTGCTAAGGGAGAAATTTGTTAAGTGAGTTTTTCCCCATTTGACGACCTTTCTTGCCACATTTCTTAAGTGAATCATTGCAGTTGTTAAATTAGTAAAACCGTTATTAAGTGAATTTGGCTTTCCCATTGACTTTGCTTGCCAGAAGGTCACCAAAGGGGAATCGCATGACCATCGTAAAGATGAACCAGTTGTCAAGCATCCGAATGTAAATCACATGAGCACGGGGATGCTACAACAGTCATAAGTGTGAAAAATGGTCGTAAGTCACTGTTTTCAGTGCCGTTGTGACTTTGAATGGTCACTAAATGAACTGTTGTAACTCAAGGACTACCAGTATCGCTTGGTTGTGTTTCTGTGTTTTCCTTCCTTCCTCCTAATCTTTTCTTCTCCGACTGAGCTTCATTTTCTGCAGCATTTTAGGCAGGAATATGAGATTCTTCTATTTTATTCTTCCACCCCCACATCATCTAACACGAGCACTTTGAACCCAGCTTGGCAGTTAGCATGCAAAAAAGCAAAGTTCTTCATTATTCGCCTCTCATATGATAAAAATAATCAAGGCAAAAATGCACAGCAGCTAACAGAGTAGAATAAAGAAAATTAAAAGTTAAATAGTTCAGGAGATTCAATTTGCTCTCAAGTCCGGATGTTTCAGTATCATTAAGACTTGATGATAGGTAAATGCAGCCATTATTTCAACACAGATATACTTCAAAATATTCATATATACCATCCCATCTAAGGCTGAAAAGGGATCCTATAGAGTATGTTTTTCAATCAAACAACTGAATGAGCAGTAGTAAATTGTATTTGACATTCTTTGCCTCCTTTAAGCCTGTTTATTATTCTCAGGATGCACTAGGTGTGATTGCCATCTGGAAGATGTAATTTTCCATTCAAAATTACTTCTCTCTTTCACAGTGTTTTCTAAGTGAGTTTCACTTCTAATGACTTTTTCTTTCTTTAGAGTTTGTTTTTAGTACACTTTAAAAAGGCAAATTGTATTGCATGCTGAATATTCTTCCCAAATACTATTCATCCATCAGTGTTTGCCAGACTACTTTTACAAGAGCAACATGTTTAGAAAAAACATGCCTAGAAATAAATATATATATATATGCAAACCAATTCTGAGGAAGAAAGATTTGAAGTGAGTGTCAACTCTGCAAAGCAAAGAATGAGAAATTAATTCCGTTTTAAATTTAAAAAATAAGAACTTTCTTCAAAGTGTCACAGCAACATAGTCTAACAATTCATTAGCAAATGTTATTTACACTGCTATTTTCATACAGGTTTTGAACAAAATTGTTCGTCTCAGTTAAATATTCTAATATTAAAAGCTTAATCATATTTTATTTCAATATAACACTCCTAGCACAAAATTATATCTTCTCTTCTAACAGCGAGGTTGGCATGAAAGAGACATATTGTCAGTCATGCACACGTACAGTATATCCCACTACTGTCCTTTTCTCTGGAAAGCAAGAGTTTGTTTAGAAGATATAATAAGGCAAAAGAAATAGGCTCCGGATAACTCTATTGTATCATCTTCTTGCATTTGCCATTCCAAGAACCAATTAGTGGTGAATTTGTGAGAAATGATGGTAGACATCTGCTACGTTCAAACATGGTTCAGGAAAATGTGCTTGGTTGGCATCCTAATTCCAACTTTATCCCAACTTTGCTTAAAAGAAAAAGGAATGAAACCTTAGTTGATCACAACAACAAAAATAGAATATTGTGATTTGAACACATTCTTTAAGCTGGAAGAGGTGATCATGTGATCCATAATCAAAAGTCAAAAGCCTACCTACAGTGGAAGGATTGTTACAAGTTACTTAAGGAAACTCTGACAGATCACAGCCAAGAGTTAAGATGTATTCCCCTCTAAGTTGTGAAATTTATTATGAGAAATTATGAGAAATAAAGATTGGTTTTACTAATGCAATTAGGGCTCATGTGGTTATTCTTCAATACTCTATGTCAATCTATTATTCTAATGCTAATAAGCATAACTTTATTAAAACCTAGCAATAACCATTATTAATTATCTCTGCTGTTATCTCTTTCAGGTCCTCCTTTCTAACCAGCCTGGCAGTGAAGTTTGTGGTCCAGGCTGGATTGTCTTCTGAGATGTCTTTCCACTTCCTTTTACAGCTGTAATGTCTTCAAAGAGACTGGAATAAAATAGAATGGAATAGAATTCTTTATTGTCCAAGTGTGATTGGACACACAAAGAATTTGTCTTTGGTGCATGTGCTCTCATTGTACATAAAAATACAAGATAAATTTGTCAAGAATGATAAGGTGCAACA
>JANHFT010006594.1:15276-43324 GCA_032467955.1 Pseudoxenodon macrops | reverse complement strand
CATATATTAGTTTCACCTTTTAAGTTGCATTCCTGAAATAAATGAACTTTTGCACAATATTCTAATTTTTTGAGTTTCACCTGTATTCTTGTATATAAAGAAGTTTCTTATTTAAATCAATCCTGCTGAATCAGTTTATCTGTGTGTGCTTTTTGGATTTAATTGTTTGCAACAAATGCTGATAAATATAAGCAAAATGACTGACAGCTGTTTATATAGGCAGAGCAAAAAGATTACTATTAACAACTCAATTGAATATAAACAATATATAACAAAATTTGAAGACACATGCCATTCTATATAACTTTTATATTTTTATTTTTTTACATTGTGTTTGTTTGTATGTATGTTAATGAATGAGAGAGAGGGGGATCGTTTTATATAATAAAGCTTGGAAATAGATAGACACATGGATATAGGTATATAGAATATTAATAATAAACAACAGAAGTAACAAAGTATCTCTTAATACAATCTAGTCCTTTAATTGTTGAATATTCAACAACCATATTTTTATGCAAAACAAATCTCATGACAATAAAATAAAAAGCCTGTCTTCAGATTCTGTTCAGCTATTCAAAAATTTAAATTAGTCATTAGATTATATTGGAATTTGTTACTCCTCTTTCATAGAGCTAATTATTTTGGCTGAGTCTGAACCCCTGCTCAATGAAGAAATACAAATTAAAGTTACTTTATAACCACTATCTAACTCTACTTAAACATTACCACCATTTCTCTGAGCAATTAATTCTAGTATCAAGTTGCTTTTTATACTATAAATCTAATTTTAATGTTTACCTAACAGTCAACATTTTTTTCAGCATAGGAACATTTGGACCAATGTCTTTATTGATGAAGCATGCATCTAATTTTCTGATATCTTTCCTTTGTAAATTATTCTACTTTTTTGTGGATGCCTTGTTAAAATAACATTAAGATTCAGATTTTTTCCCCCTGAGTCCCTGGAAGAGAAAGCAAAAGTACTTTCTAGCTGTAGTACATGTACAGGAAGTTCTCAGTTAACATTCAGTGATCGTTCAAGGTTACAATTGCACTGAATCTATTGTGCTTATGACCAGTTTTGAGGTTCCACCCATTCTAGCATTCTGGCAGTCTTGTGATTATGATCTAGGCATTTGGCAACTGGCTCATGCTTACAATGATTGCAGCGCCCATGTTCACAAGTTCGCATCTTCCCTATCTGTTTCCCACAACCAAATTCATTGAGGAAGCCATCAGAGAAGATCACACGTCACTTGGATATGTCTCCCTGACCTGTACATCCTCTCCAAACTGCTTTGTGGTCGTGCCTGACCTCTCTGGCCATTCACACATCCTTGCACACCATTGCATACCCAGAGTCTCACTAAATTTGCACTCCCAGCTCTCTGGCCATCTGCGACCTTTGTGCACCTTCCCTGAGCCTCTCACACCACATATGTTGTTTTTCCATCCAGCAGCAACCACTCCAGCCCTGCCACACTACTGCCACATTTCCCCCAAACCCACTTGGGTTCTCACACTCTTTCTCACCTGGTAATAGACCCAAAGCCCCTGATATTCTTGCACTGTACCTCTCTTCCACCTTCCAGCAATCCCCCCTCAAAGTATTGTTGCACCTATCTTACCACCTACATACCCTCCCTGAGTGTCATTGTATTCACAACACACCTCTCCTACCACTCATCCATCCTTGAGTATCTTCTCCCACTGGCAACAACCACCCGAAGCCTTGCTGTATTTGTGTCATGCCTCTCTTGCCACTTGTGGACCTTCTTGGATCCTCTCCCATCTGGTAACAGCCACTTACCTATCTGCAAGCCTGTTTGCCAATTGCCTGTGATGTGCAACTTCCTGCTGGCTTCCCCTCTGACTTTGGTGGTTAAAACTGACAGAAAGCTGCAAAGAGGTACTTGCTTAATGACCCACAGTCCTCACTTAGTGCTACCAATGGGGAGTGCAAGGATTGCCAACCCAAGGATTGCCAACCCAAGAATTGATTATCATCTGGATGCACTTAGGTCCATCATTATGAAATGTTTTGAAAGGCTGATAAGACTTTATTGTATCCAGCCTCCCCCCAGTGTTTGACTTACTTCAGTGTGCTTACCATCCAAATCATTCCACAGAGGATGCTATTTCCTCTGTTCTCCATCTGAGCTTGGTACATTTAGAGGAAAGAGATACTCATGTGAATACTATTTGTCATCTTTAATTCACCATTTAATATGATCATTCCTCAACATTTAGTAGACAAAGTGGGCCATTTAGGATTCAATACTCCTTTGTGCAACTGAATTCTTGATTTTCTCACTGATGGGTCCCAGTATGTGCGAGTTGGGACTAATATTTCTAATATCATGTTCTTGAGAACAGGTTCTCCTCAGGGCTTTGTCCTAACTCTGTTATTGTTCAGCTTGCTGGCTCATGACTATTGTGCAAGGTTTGCCACAACTACTGTATATTGTGAATTATTCAGATGATACAACAGTGGTGGGCCTTATTCAGGATGATAATGAAGATGACTACTAGGAGAGGAGGTAGAGGATTTTATTAGTTGGTGTAATAAAAACAGCCTAGTTTTAAATGTAGGAAAAACAAAAGAGATAATTGTCAATTTCAGAAAAGACAGGCACAGCCATAAACCTCTGTATATTAATGATTCAACTGTGGAGGTGGTTAGTAGTATCATGTTTCTGGGTATTCAGCTGATGAGCATGTTAGCTTGGTCGCTCAACAGTGAGACACAGGTGAAGGGGGCACAGCAGTGCCTGCATTTTCTGCATCATATGCAAAGAGTACATCTTCCTTCCCTGTCCTTATCACTTTCTATAGAAGGACAATTGAGAACATCCTGTCCTATTGCATTACTGTATGGTTTGAAAGTATTACTGTTTTTGGACAGGAAAGCTGTAGAAATTGGTAAGGACAGCAGAAAAGATGATTGGAAGTTCACTTACTTCTATCCAGGACATAGCATATAAGGGCTGCTTGACCAGGGTCTGCAGTATTGTCAGTGATGCTACACATCCTTTCTTTTCTTTGTTACCTTCTCACAGGAGGCTTTGTGGTATCTGAAGCAGAACAATTAGATTCTGTAATAGCTTTGTACCATATAGTATCAACCTTGTTAACTCTCAAGACTTTCCCCCCCACTATATATTGAAAATGGACTGTGATTAATATATTTATGTGTATGTGTACACACACAAATGTTATCTTATATTGTCTAGCAGTGGAAATTCTGGTACAAATTTCTGTTGCACACGCAAATGCATTAGATAAACACTAAGTTACCATATAATGTCTAAGCTGTAATTTCACACAAAACCACCTCCAAGGTTTATTTTAAATTTCTAATCAACACTAGGAGAATTGAATTTTTTCTAGTATTCTTAAAATAATTGACACCTATTTTGTTTTTAAATTAATCTAGATCCAGTTTTATTAAAATGACAATAATTAAACAGGCAGTAAAAAGCCATAACCAATTTATAGGACTTGCTAAAATAAGTTCTTGATAGAAATATAGGAACATTGTAGGTTATTTTTTGAGAATATCAATTTTATAAAGACAAATCAGTAAAAAAGAATACGGTTTTTGAGACAGAGATGCCACTCACTTAAAATATCCATTGTAGTATTTTATGAATATGGTTGTTGATAACCCCAAGCACCAAATATTAAATCAAATTTGGTCTTGTACTTTTTTGTATAAATTAGCATACTTTTCAAATTCTTTGTATGTCAAGGAATGTTTAAGGAAAAACTTTAGAGAATGGCCATTTAGATTCTAATGGCCACTGCAAAATTACTTTTGATTGTTAAAGATTCCAATTCTTAAAGACACAATATTTATTACGTGTCATTTTATTCTAGATGATGAAAGTTTATTTATTAATACCGTAGTTCAAAAGACAACTTATACAGTATAAATTTCTTTGGGTTTCCACTTTAATTCATCAATTGTTAAAAGGAGAACAGTCTTACAAGTGCTTTACTTTTAACATGAAGCTCTAGCAGGTTTTGGATTCAGTTTTATAGTTATAAAATTTGCTACAGCAATTGCCAAATTATTATTATTTTTTCAGTATGATTCTTAAATTTTCTCTATACCAGGTTGAAAGGAAACACCTTTTCCATATAACAGGATTTTGTTTTGGGGGCATTTTTATTGTTGTTCTTATTGTTGTTAATGCTACTCACGTTCCTTTTTTCTGATAAGAAAAAGTTTTATCCAGGATTTTTAGGAAATTGAAACTCACTAAAAAGCAGATTTTAGCACCGCAGGTCCCATTATCTTTCTATATGTTGTGACCTTAGTGAAGAAAGCAAGAAGATTGTCAATATTTTCAAAATTGTTTCATTTAGAAGAGTATGTGAATGCTAAAACAAACCATATGGAAATGAATTTAAATATATAGAGGTAAACAAGCTAATATTAATTTTACTTTGCTTTGTATGATTGTATGGATGTTTTTCTTGTGCTTTATGGCTAAAAGACAACAGATGATGAAACATTAAATAAAACATTATTTGAAATCCTTAGTAAGAAATAGAAATTAATCTCGCCTTCTGGTGAGATGACAGAATCATGAAAATACCATAAAAATATACATGTACATTGTAGAAAATTAACACACTTACTCTCCTTTATCACATATTATATTGTATGTGATATAGCAGTAAAATAGAAACATATATTTGTATAGGCATCTACATGTATCCTTAGTGGAAATGATTTCAAAATTAATTATCCTCCATATGTTATCTTTACAAAAATCATTTTCATCATACTTTAGAATCAAAATAAGCTTAATTTTTTACAGGGATTTTCAGTCATGCCAAGGACTTCACTTGCTAATGGGATGCATACTAGAAGGGAAGAAATCTCCAAAATTGAAATTAAGTGAATAAGGTCAGGGTGAACACTAATTTTATTTAAATAAAATAAAATTTATATGATTATTCTCCACGTATTTATTTGTGTATTTATCATTTTATCTAACAAATTAATAATTACAGTATAAGTAATTATTGCTAACAGTATCTGGAGGACTCTGGAACCACACCAAGGCAGCAGGGATGAGATGCATGCAGCACTGAGGGATATTTCTCACTTCCATTTCTTTTGGCAAAATGTGGCAGGCAGTTGGGAACACTTTTCTTATACATAGCATTGCATCTGAATCCAAAACAGTATGCAAACCTGGTTGTGCTCTCTCAAACCACGTTAACTGTATAACTTAATTTGAAATGAGTGTGTTTCAAACAAGTCAACCTTAGCTACAGTGTATTCATTTGAATGAAATATGAATTTGAGATTAAATTTCTATATTTACAGCCACTACAGAGGTAGATGGAGGCCGAATCCTGGACATTATGGCTATTATTGTCATAGAAAGCCTTAATTTACTGATGATCAAATACAATAATGAATTAAATAAGCATGAGCTGTATACCATATTTGAAGAGCTAGTGAGTGTAATAACTTAGGTTGATAAATAACCATAATGGTTTACAGGATATATGTTTCAAACATTATTTTTTTGCTTTATGTTCACCTAGAACTACTTGCGTAAGTATTTAGTTCTGTGACTTATGTACTACACCGGAAGAGTTATTTCTTGTTAATAATATATAAAGATAGTACAAATTGCTTTGCCAGCATTAGATGCTCTCTCTTTAATATTCCATTATACTGGAAGTCTTTCCAGTTAGCATAAGAACAGTTCATTTCATTTCATAAATGTGTTTTATTAACACAAAACTAAACCTTTTGAGTCTATAGTCTTAGCTAAACATAGCTTGACCAAAAACCTAAAGCCCTAAAGGTGATTAGAAGAATAGATATAAATTAAAAATAACATACTTTATTACAGTCTTAAATGTGAATTCAAGTAAAGTAGCTATACCATATAGGCAGAAAACACTCTTATTTATGTCCAAGAATGTTGATGCTGTTAGAGAAAATAGTATTTGTATTTTTTATGGTTTGTAACAAGTTGTTCTTCCTTTACAGTATTCTAAGTCAATGATAGGATTGTTGCATAATTTTCACAGAATAAAATAGATAAGCACTAACTGCCAAATTAGGAGTGTAGCTCCTGAAAACATTTAACCGGGGCATTTATTGAACAAAAACAGATGAAAATACATCCAACCCTGCACTGTTGTAATTGGCTTTGACAGCTGTTTGGCACTGTTATGCCTATCTCTAGGTCTTGTTTTTTTATACAGTTTATATGAGTAAGAGCAGGTGTTTATCAGTAATGGAGCTTTTGAGTTTGGCCCATAAATCCACAAAAACTATGTACAGATGCTATTTAGAATTTCATCTCTTAGGGGTTATAAAATCAGACAGTGATTTACTGGGAATATCCCATCTCTAGAAGAAGCATCAGGTAAAAAAATAAAGTTTATAAGATTGGAGCTGTCCATGAATGATTTTAGACAAATAGGATATATTATAAGAATGATAATCAAAAGAATTAAGAAATATAATGAATGGTAAGCATATTAGTGCCATATAGATAAATGATAAAAAGACAGTTGCAACCTGATAGTCTTTACAGTAGATCACAAAAAAGAGTTTATAATTGCAGTGGGTTGATTCTTTTCTACATGTAGCTTTTTTTCAGTTTTTACGCTAAGTATACATCGATATATTTTTCTAGATCTAGTAAACATTAATGTCTCATCAAATTCCATAATGACTTTAATCCTATTGCCAACCCCACCTTAAAATTACCAAACAAGTATACTTCTGTAGCTCGGGCTCCAAAAGGACCACTAGAATCCAGGTCCCCCTTCCTTTTCTCCAGACAATTAGACTCTACCCCACTTTCAGTCACTCACTTAACTCCTCAGGGTCTCTCCCACTGCCTCTCTCTCTGACCTTTGCCCACTGGCGATTGCTTGTCTGCTTGCGCCGCCTGCTCAGCTTGCCTCTGCCCCCCTATGGGATGTCCAACTCGCCTCTGGTTACTAGCTTGTTCACTGTGGTCACTGGATTGCTCACTTGCCAGGCTCAAGTCGCTTCTACCATCCTCTGGCATGTCTGGCCCCCTCTGGTCATCGGCTTGATCACTTTGGTTACTGGCTCATTCGCTTTTCTGGCTGCCTTTTCTTTAATACCTATCATATTTTACAATTAGGTCCACTGATGTACTAGTTCTTTTCCTTTTATTTTGAATGTATCTTAACCTTGTCTTACTTTAAACCTTTGTCTTCCTAATACAATCTGTCTGTAAGCCTTCTTTAATGACTTAGCCTTCTTTCTCTTTTCTATCTCTCTCTCTTTGTTTTCAGACACTCACTCAGGATTTTGTTTAACTACATATTCTGCTACCCTTATTATAATTGTTTGCTTTTAGTATTTCCTTCCATTGACAAACATTAAATCTGGTAGCTAATCCTCTTGTATTCCTTCACTTTTGAAGAACAAAGTTGTCAGCAAGACAGATCCAGAATAGTCTTTAAGGTTCATGCTTGGTAAACCTCTCATTAAATGTCATGAACTTGAGTTCATGCCTTTTTAAAAGGTCTACATTTCAATTTATGAACAGGAATAGATATTCTTAACATACAGTGCATGATCATCTTCACTCTGTTCCCTTCCCTTTGATTGGAATGATATGGCCTTTAATTACTTATTCAATGGTATTTGCCGCTCTAAATATATAAGTATAAAATATATCTTGTTTATTTCACATTTTCAAAGGTTAAAAGCCTTTGATGTGCAAGTCCCAGTTTTGCAATTTTTTTCAGATTATTTCTTCAATCCTAATAGCACAGCATCAATGAATCAGACATTCTTCTTTTCGATTACTGTTATATCAACAATATTTAGCAACAATATATAAATCAAAGTTCTTGTCTATTTGGATTTTAAAATTCCACACAATCTTAATACATTTATTTTCTAAAACCTTAACTTGATGGTCTCAGTTGTTTTTGCTACATTCAAATCCAAACTTCCGACAAAGTTTGCAATGAATAATTTTAGCATCTTGAAATTTTGTTGCAGCGACTGATCAAATGCTCAATAGTTTCATCCTTTCTCATGCTGCATTAAATTTCAAATATTAAAAATATTAACAATTATTTCTTAAGATAGATTTGAATTTGTCATTTTGAATATTTCTAGCAAACAGTGATTGTTGATAAATATAATACTATTATATTTCCCTCCTTGCCACAAGAGAAATCTAAACATGCTAGAATTGTCTTTGGGCTGGGGGTAATGTACAAGCTGAAGCGTTGATAGTAGTTTTTGCTATTGATCAGTTTGGAAAAGATAATAGTCCAACTTCAAAGATCCTTGGCAATCAGAAAGTGAGGACTAGTGCAATGGGAGGAGAACAGAGTGGTAGCTTTTCAGCAGTACCCAGGTTTGCAGTGGAGTAGTCATTATTGTCTGTTATTGAGGTTGAAAGCCAAATATAATAAAACCATTTATATAATAAATCCAATAGTAATGGGGGACTTTAACAACCCTGACATCAACTGGGAGACAAATACTGCACCAAATGGAAGATTAAATAAGACAAATATAGCAGACAACTTTGTCTCCCAAAAAGTAGGGAAGGAAACTAGGGACTTGGTAAGGTAGATGACAATGGAAATATTTGCCAATCACTTAGAATATTACTCAGTTCCATGATTAGCTGCTTGATATTATCATGTATTCCGCTAATGTATTGGGTTATGAATCCAGTGTTAAGAAATAAGTTATGCAAAAGTTGATCAGATGTAGGATATTGTTTGGCAAAAGGAGGTATTTATTCTTTCCTTTAATACCCATCTTTTGATACCCATCTTTTATTATGATTTTCTAACCATTCTCAAAGAGGTACAGAATTTTTGTTTCCTAAAAGTAGTAATAGTGCTCACAAAAACAATGTAGCACTAGCACAAGTTACATTCCATGTTTTTATTAGTTCAGTTGTTTAGAAATAGAGATCAGAGAAATAAAAATTGCTGGTTGAGAGAATGATCACTTGATTGTATGAATACTTCAGTATAGATAATTAGAAAAAGTTTATGGGATAAATTGGGTAGTCTTGTGGATTAAAGTAATAGAAATGAAATGAGATGTAATAGTACAAATTAGAAGAATATTAAAAGAAAGTATTTGGAAGCCCTTGGGAGTTAATAATGAGTTTTTCTGTTATCTATGGTGAACTGGAAGCTGAAAGCAACAGGAAAAGACAAGACCTGGGGTCTTATTTAATCACAAAATGATTATAAGCTACTATGGTATGCTATTGTAAAAAACAACGAATGAAGTTTTATAGTGTGTCAGACCTAATTTTTATAATAGCAAAAGGGACAAGTTAGATAGTACAGTTTTATTATGGTCAATTACCAGCTTACAATTAAAATAAAAATTTAGTAGATTAAAAAAAAAAGACATAACAAACACTATACTAATGCTTCAAAGCTGAATAAGTAGTGAATGGTGCATACAGAGACAAGCAATTTAGCAACTGCCAGGTAAATATTAGGATTTATCAGTCAGTAGTTAGTCAGTGGGTAGAATTTACTATCTGCAAGAATAAATAGAAAATACTACCTGTATTCTCTGAAGAAAAAAATTAATTAACAGGACCTGCCATTCCCTATAAACTATAGAGACCAAGGAAAATTTGAAACTCAAGAGATAGGTAAAACGGCCTGAAGCATTTTTTAATTTCAGAAAAGCCATATAACATTTGAAGGGGACTTACTGTAGGTATACGCCTCCCTATGTAATTGAACTATAAGAAGCAGGGGGAGGTATAGCGTAATCAGACTTGCAAGATTCTGTTATAATCACTAATCTCAATAAAAGTTGTTTTAGCCTTCCTGTTAAATTGATTTCCTGGTCTAGTCCATCTGAAATAAAATTAGTAATACAGCATTATATGACTCAAACCTGAACCACAGGGATATCAGTTTTCAGAATAAGAATGCTAGGAAATTCACCATACAACACCAAAGAGGAAAACTGTTGAATCTTGGAACAGATGTATATGTATTTCGAAGCACTTCTGTTAACAATCCAAGCTAATATAGACCTATTTTAAAATTCCCATAATTCAAGAAGTTGTCATCAGTTTGGCAGATGCCTCAGAACTCTTTTGGCATTGCCAAAACTTAAAAGATAAATAGTATAATTCAGCATTTCATCATATGTTTTATCTGGTGTTTTTTTTAAGTGTATTTATTGAACTTTATACATTAAAAAAAAATACAAACACAAAAGAAAAAGAAGAATCAAAAATCAAAAACAAAAAAGACAAAAAGAACAAAAAAACATAATTTTCCATTTTACAACTGTACAGTTATTGATACCTCGACTTATCATATTTCTTATTTGATTTGTGGTATTAATACAATAACTTCTATTACTTTTCTTTGAATTTTACATATATATCGGTAATTACAGATTTTGATTTACATATAACGTATATTTCATACTTTGATTTTGTTTTTATAGTCTAGGCAATTATACCATTTTATCTATTATTTATCTATATGTTTTATCTGAATGTTAAATAATTTTTAAAAATAATTGGCAAGACCTATACAGTGAGATATATATGTTTATAGCTTTTTATTGCTTGGAGAGAATGGAGATTAACAGGTGAATTGATATGAAATAATGTAAGAGCTGCCGTAAAGGCCTTTTAGCTTCTTCTATCAAACCTGTGCCTTATTCTACTACATGTATGACTGGGGTCTATTGAGAATTTCTGAACAGATAATTTTTGCAATGAATGAATGAATGGATTATGACTTGACAGTGTGCCAGTATCAGCTTGGTCAATGCTGCTGAGCAAATTTGAGAATAAAGGTGCATCAAGAGTATCTTTCATTCACTTTGTCAATTTTAGTATGAACATGATTTTGCTCAAATTATCTAAATGGGCAGGGGCACTATTCTGAGAGCATCACCTGCTCTTCTATATTAAAATGGAGACGTAAGAGGAAAGTTGACATTACTGTTTATAGAGTCATAAAGTCCCCTGGTGTTTCTGGATTATGGCCATGTTTTGCTCACTATGTTCTGATAGTGTGTTTCACAAAATTGGATTTTTAAATTTTTTGTACAAATACTTCTTTTAGTAAGCCAGTCTTGGATCTGAATAACAGTACTACATTGGAAAATATTCACTGTTTGGAACCAATTTCATAACTAATTAGGTGACAAATAATGCAGCTTCTATTACCAAGAAGCAGCCTCTGCTTATAGACAAGGTAAGGCCATTTTGAGCAGAATATTTCCAGAGGAGTAGCTATGTTATTTTTTGCAGCATTTATTAATAATCTTATACAACCTCAAATATTAACAAACTTAGTATCTCAAAGTTTTGTGAATTGGGGCCATTTGGGGTAGGTGAGAATTAAAAAAAGATTTTAATTCTAAATTAGTATGTTCTTGGTGCAGTTAAGTAGTGCAGCTAAGAATGATAGTTCATATGCTGACAAGAGAGGAATGAAGAGATAAGAAATATCTGGATGCTTGCTTTTTTGTTGTTGAAAGGATTGGAACACCTGCAACATAGACTTAAAATTTCATATTCTAATTTTATTAAAAAGTACAATTACAAAGATAAAAAAATAGAAATAGAAAAGAACAAAATGGGAAAATGGGAAAGAAAAAAATAAGAATAAAGAAAAACAAATATATAAAGAAATTATTTTTGCCTTCACCACAACAAATTTATTTTAGTAAATTATCATCTCCTCTTAAAATACAGGAAATGGAATTCTTCTTCCCATATCCCATCTATTTATAAACACATCCTTAAAGCCTTATTGTTCAGTTCTGATCCGCATACCTTCATTAAGGATTAGCAGATACCAAATATCAAATACATATCTTAACCTTGATTAAATAAAACAACTTTATATTCTTCCTTTTATTTTTAAGTCTTTCATCCGTTCAAATAATATTTTAGAATTTGATTTCTTTTCACTTTATTTTGTCCTTTCTTATAAAATTCTTCGAAACTTTAACAAGCTCCTTTTGTAAATCCAATGTAAGAGTGTTATCCAGCTCACTATTTTGGCTTGTTGTTTGTATGTTCCTTTTAATTATGAAGACATCAGCTGGCTTCATTTGTATGTCCTCTGCAGCATTTTTAAATCCAATACAGATCAATCTCGGTCTTTTCTGGTAAAACCTGTTCATCTTCCATAACATATTTTAAACATAGTCCTTCTAGAGAGGCAGACACTCGTAAAATTAACTTCTGGTTCCATTGTTCAAAACTATCTTCCAGTATGTTCAGTGTTAAAATATTTTGTTCCATTATGTATTAGTAAGTCAAATTTAAGTGTTTTTCTCCTTTAATTGCAATCTTTAGTTCATTCTGGTTCCTTCTACTGTTCAACGTTCAAAGTCTCATCCTATCATATTTTTAAGAGAATTTAGAACAAAAGCATTTTCCCATGGGAAAGTTTCTTCTAATTAATACAAAATCTTATTTCAAGACCATCTGGGCTGTTAGTTTGTAACTTTCCAAAATCAAAGTTCTATCATCCTTTTGCTGTTTATTTTAAAAGGAAAAAAAATTAAATTCTTCATCTTGTATTTAAAAGTTGCTAAGGATTGAAGGAAACTTGCCTGGTTCTGTAAAACTTGTCAATCCAAAGTTTCCTCATATCTGAAAAGTAATTAATAAGCAATCACCGACAATGATTAGAAAGGGAAGTATGTAAACCCAATGTAAGTTTGAGGAAAAAAATAATTATTCTCTCATCTCCCAGATCCCTAAACCTGCTGGTAATTGATTTTTTGAAGTCTCTTTGTGAGGAGCAACTGCCTGGAGTACTTCCAGGCTATTTCAAGTAGTATCTTTGTCTAGAGAAGAGTTAAGAGCTGATCTACTCATCAGTCTACTCTTCATTCTGCTGTGGCTATCAGCTTTACTTTTAGCAGATCCATCTTAATTTCACAATTTCTTCCCTAAAGTCTAATTTCCAAATGTATATTCTAGTTTATCCTTAATATTGAAGTTTGTGTATATAACAAACACACACACATACTTTTATTTGGGCCAGTTTTTATTACTTAAGCTAGTAGATGTTATATATATGTAATCTAAAAAAGTTGATGTTTAAATGGCTCCCTGAAATTAATGAGAGAGGTGCATCCGTATGAATTATGAGTGCATGCTAAATCTCCTTTGGTTTAAAGAAATTGTCCCGTTCCTTGGTCTAGAAACCATGATTGAAGCAAACTAAACATATTTATAGAACATCCTGCACCCCCCTGCCCACACCCACCGGCATTTTCTTAAGAGCCTGAAGACCTGGTTTTGCCAGTTGACCTGGGAACCCAATGGGGGAATACCACACTGGAGGTGACCTCACCTCATCCCATGCAGCCTGCTCTTCCCCACCTATATTTTAATCATATTGTTGTATTTTCATTGTTTATTTTTATTTTTAATTGTTTTACTATTGTTAAATTTACATTTTTATAATTTTATGTTTTTGCTGCTGCAAGCTACCTAGAGTAGCTCCAAAGTAAGATGGACAGCACATAAATTTAATAAATAATAATTTCTAATTGCAGAATTAGGCCATATACAAAAGAGGTGGGTTCTGAATCTTCTTACTGCCAGTTAGTCCAGGGTTGCGTCTTGAGCATGTGTGTGGTAATAAAAAAATAGCTTCTGCGAATGCGCAGAAGCAAAATCCAAAATGGCAGCGCCCACGGAGACACTGAAGGAACCAGCTCCGTGACGTCATCGCGGAGTTACTACCTACTCTATAGAACCGGATAAAACCGGTAGGAACCCATCTCTGATATACAAACTTCCATAGTTGCGCTTACTAAGAAAGGCTATGCAAGGTCACAGATGCGTTTTTCTTTTTAATAGTCAGAGGGAAGGATAAATGTTAGTGTTAAGATTTTAACACAGAAAATGTAATTGTTTTACTATAGTATATTGATAAACCAATGCAAATGAATTCTATCACATTGCTCTAATTTGGAGAAAAAGATATTGCTAGTATTGTAGTCCACTAATTTCCAAAAGGCTGAAGCAGAAATATGAGAAGTTGCCTCTGCCTGTCCCATATATCTCCTAAGTTATCTGTCATCCAGAGAAGTGTGGGAGAAACAATTTTAACTAATATGTAAGGGTGGTTTGTAAGGTAAACCAAGATTTGTGAGGTTTTGGTATTTTGTTGATTCCCCATCCTCCCATGAAGTCACAAGGGTCTTGCAGTAATGATAAAATACATGTACATCAAATCTCCCATCTATCCTTTCTCCTATCTTTTTTATTTTAGAAACATTTTTTGTCTTTGTCTTTTTTATAATTTTATTTTACTCATTTGCTATCTCTGTACCATAACTTCCTTTAATCTTCTGATAATCTTTTCATAATACATTGCTTCATATAATTTATTTCTGTAGGTCTTTCCACCTGCCACAATCCTTTTATCCAGGACTATAGTAGCTTTCCCAATGGCATTGAGAGGTTTCTGCCTGCTGTTTTCTTTGACATTACCAGAGCCTCCAGCCTTTACAAGATGGAGCTTGTCAGAACTATGATATCTTAATACTGTATATTCTATAAGCAAAAAAACTAGGTTTATGCTAGATCAGAACAATATGTTTGGGTTAATTTAAGGAATTTAAGATGCAACTATGATAAATGATCTGTGTTATTATTTGTTTGAAAAGCAAAAAATTAAATCATTTTAACATTGTATTTTCATAATTATGACTAATAGTTAATTAAACCATATTAATTGAGAAGAATTATGTTATTTAGTAGTGAAGACACTTTTTAGGTAATTTTGATTTTCTCTATCTTAAATTTAGTATCTCATATTTTCATGCACGGAATATTTTGGAAATTATTTTAAGGAGATCATTGACAGTTGAAGAGATGTTGGTAAATTATCTTTACATTGGCGATTGCCTGACCTCTGGATCAAAAAAGCTATCAGAATGTTCATAAATAAATTTAGGATATTTTTGGTTACATACACATAAAGAACAGAGAATTTCAGAATGTGAGAATATTCATTTTGAAGAAATAATTTTAAACCTTAAATGTATGAAAATTGTCCCTCAAACTCATATGAAACCAGTGGAAAAATATAATAGAGACAAACTTAATGTACATGTAGTAGTAAATATGTTGTTTACTTGCAGAAGGTTGAGATGAAACAATTAGATGAACAAGCAAGGGTTTTCTTTGCTTGTTCATCTAATCTAAGAAACCATATAAATTATACAATCAAGGAAAAAATTATAAATAATAAACAGGTAAATAACAAAGCATTTACAAATATGATAAAACTATGATTTTCTATGTTCAAAGAAATTTATTCAATGATTAAATTATTCATCCTCAAAAATCTGTTGATGCCGAATACAAATATTAGGAATACCAAGCAATGTAGTATACATCATAGAACAAAATTATGAGATTATAAATTATATTTTTAAAAGAAAAAATTAAAAGCAAAACGTTTAAATGTTTCTGTTGTAAATTAGTGGCAAGAGCTGTACAGCCCCCTGTTGGTTGATCAGATTTTGATGGGGGAATAAACATAAATTGAGACTTGAGTTAATTCATAGTATTCGTGCCAATAATTGATTTCTAATTGAAGCTAATTTTAACCAAATAATTTAGAAAAAACAGTATTAGAAAGTTAAATTTAACTAAATAAAAACAATTGATATATTATCTAGGAATAGTGTATAAATAACACAATTGCCCTTTTCCTCCAGAAGAATCAGTGCTTGACTTGCAGAAATCTTTTCCCATTCAACCAAGAGGTAAAACAGAACCAAGATCTGTTAACAGTCCCATCGTTTATGACCAAGATCTAGGGCTGCAGGTATTCCAAAGGCAAAAGCTCCCCCCCCCTTTTATTCTTCTGGATTGACAACCCTGTAACCTTCAAAAATATTGCCAGACTTCCAATGGGTTTTCCTTACTTTATTTATTTAGTTTGTCAAACATGTATGAGCTAACAGGAATAAGTATAAACATGAATATGAATACAGGAAATGGGGACAAATAAATGCGGACAGGAGGACAGGGATGGTAGGCACACTGGTGTGCTTATGCACCAGCCCTTACAGACCTTATAGAAATGGGGTGAGGTCAACAGTAGACAGTTTAAGGTTTACTTTAAAAATACTAATTATTTAAATAAAATAATAATTTTATTTAAATAAAATACTGTTTACTTCCTGAGGATAAACCCTTCTTTATAGCAATATTCTGGATAGTTTCAGTTTTTTATGTTTCATCTCAGCTTCTTTAAATTTTTGTAAAATCCCAACTCTCTGATTCTATATTCTATAGATCTGTGTCAATAATTCTCAAGAGAATTACGCATGTATATTAAAAATGAATCCTGTTCTTTAACCCATTTTGAATTTTCTGCACCAGCTCAAAACACTTTTGTTAGGGCTACTAGATTTGGTCCGCAGAAATCTGGAGGATCCGGCAAGAGAGACTTGGGGTGGGTGGGTCCTTTTTGTTTTCTTTTTTGTGGCCCTTTGCTATTTTTTGGTTATCCTGATTTCTGCAGCTAGAAATGGTAGCCTAACGTAATATAACCTAGATCGATGCAAATGCTACAGGATCAGAAAGGAAAATGCTGCGGGATCAGATAATCAGTTTGTGATTATCACGTATCTTTAAGGCTGTTTGTTGTCTGAGTAGCGCAAAGCCAGAACCCGCCAGGCACGGATCTCGAGTCTTAAATTTGCGAATCTTCCACAGCCCCCAGTCAAAGGAGTTCTCCAAGGCGCCCATTGGAAAGAACGGACTTCTGCAATTTCAGACTGTAGGAGAAAATATTCTTAACGCTCAAAGAATTAAGTACTTTGAGAGATGCATACTCGCTTTAAAAAAAAGAACAAGCCAAGCATCCATCTTTATCAGATATTTAATTTGTTGTCCTTTTTATTATCTTACACTTTTGTTCTGCCACAAAAGACCAATTTTATTTTGCCTTCCAAAGCTTTCCCCGTTTTGGCTGCTTTTTATGCAATAGGTGCAGCTGTGATGCAGTCCTTCGGCGCGATAGCTTATCTTGGGGTCGGGGGCTCCGCCAGTCTCTGCACACATCCGAAAGAAGCGGGGAGGTTCGTTTGGGGGAGACGAAAAAGCGCGAGCGGCTTTGGCCGTGCTCAGAACTCCGTCCTCCTACGGCAGTCCGAGGAAATGGGGAGAAGGAGGCGCCCCGTGGCTTGGCAAGGGTTAAGCGATGCCAACCCCGCCCCCCTCCCCTGCTTGGATGTAAACAGAGGAGCCTCAGCCTATCATGTCTGATTGCTGTTCGGTGCCTGAAGAGAAAGCCAGGCTCTGTAACATGATACATTATAGACTGATTCAACTTGGAAGGGCTGCGCTCAGCTCGTCACATCCAGAAGGCGGAATCACCACGGAAAGGTGGGTGACTGAAAAGCTACCCTTCTTTGACCTTACAGCCGAGCCGGGATAAAGTGCGAATACTTACTTCGAGAAGATCCACTTAAAACATTCAAAAACAGAAGCGCTAGTGCTGCTGTAGGTAAATGTGCGGATTCCCCCACCCCCCTTCTCCTTTTATGTATGTTTGTTCCGATGCGGTGTTACAGAATGGGAGGAGGCTGCTCTTCTCTTGGAATCGGTGCAGAGGCAATATTAGCGTTGGAAATGAGGTGGCTTATTAACCCCTGAAGAGCTAGATGGAGATCTAGCAAAGGCGAAGCTTAACTTTACCTATTTCTCAACGTGCTAAGTGCTAATGCTCTTACAAAAAGCTCTCCGGTTACTTAAGCGGCTCTTCTTTTCGTAACATTCAAAGAATTCTTGAACGGGTGTGTTGATTTAAAAAACCCGCAAATTATTGCATTCAAACCTTAGAATAGCACATCTAGTCTTCACCGCTTTCTGATATAGCCAAAATTGGGTTGAGTTCCTTAGGCTTTTGGACTTGATTAGTTCGAACGTGTAGTGGCATTCTCAAAGGGTAGTAAATATTTCTAATAAAGGAATCGGCTGCGTGTAAAAATAACGGACCTCACCGTATAGCACTGTTTAGTATACTGCTATTTTAAAAAAAATAGTAATAATTAAAGAAAAAAGTAATTAAATATATAAATCCAACTTTATAAACACAAACATAGTGTACTTTTATATAATATAGGAAAATGTTGATTTAGGAATAATTATTAAGTATTGCCAGGAAATCTAGGATATTTATTATGCTACTTGAAAGGGGGAGAAGCATATCGTATTTTCCACTCCACACTTGCAAATCCAATGTTCTTATTTGTAATTCTCTTTTCTTTTTTCTCATAACAGACATGGAATATGCAGACTATGTGATCCTGTCACAAAGTCATTCTGTTTATAAAGCTTAATATAATTGCATTCATTGCCCCAAAATTGTGTAGCTGTAGACTTGATCCCTTTCCACTGAAGTGGAAATACTTTCAGTAATTGAAAACAGATTCATGTCTGGAATTGTATAAACCACAGTTCTTGTTTTCAAAAATAAATCTTTTGTTCTCCAATTCTGAATGTTTGACTAAAGCGTTAAAAATTCATTGTTTTGTACAATCTTTATGAAATTAGAAATATTTAAAAGAAAAGATAACAATTCGTCTGATTTTAAACAGCCATTCAGTAATCATAAAATATGTATTGATTTTTTAAACAAAAACTTATACTAACATCTCATGTTATGTGAATTTCAAGCAGTACTTTTAATATGTTTTATCATTTCCCCAATGCAAATGGAAGTACATACTGATTTTAAAATGGGGAACCTTTAGAGGATTTGATGGGATACTGATCTACTTCACTACAGACCTAGACAGCTGCTCTTAATTAACTTTGCTTCAGTTTCCTGGACATCATTCTTGAAAACTACTCTTTCCAAGATGTTTTTTAGTTAGTTCAAGAATAGTTCAATTTAAACTTCGTGGGCCTTCAGGCAAAAACTAATCCCTGCAAACTAACCTGTTCAGGAATTTGAAAAGCAGAGAACAATAGAGGTATTTTACTGCAGAACTAGAAAGAAACCAAATAAATGAATAAAATTATGTAGGAAAAGTTGCTAGTTGGAAGATTCTGTACATAGCATATTACACAGTGTATTCTTTATGCTTATTGTATCATGGAATGAATCAATACTACTTTTTTACATATAATAATGCAAAACGGTTTGTGCACATTTTTGCATTATTATAATAAAACTGCTAATGCTTCTAAATACTATTTGATAGCCTACTGAATAGTTGATTTTGAAATTACTGTGCCGAAATAGCACAATGTACAGTAATTTTGGAAAATGTTTAAATGGACATTTTCTTCCTTTATTTTAATATATATAAACATTCATGTTAATGAAATAATTTATATATCTGTGTTATGTATTTTCCTTGTTAAAAGTATTTCTAAAGAAAAGTACCAGTTAATTCAAATTATTTGTAATCAGGAATAGGAGAAAACAGCTTGTTTAGCCATTTCTTTTTATCTATATATCTTTTATCTTTCTATACATATAATAAATATGGTGGAAGTTTGCATTTCCTTCCATAGAATGCTGAAGAAACAGATTCAAAAAAGTGAGATCTAAAATGAATGCATTTTACACATTGTGATAATAGCTGTCTAAATACAATGATCTGGATAATTAATGCCACATGACATATTGCATGCTTCACTCAAGTATTCATTCCTCTATAGAAGAGAATGGTTGCTAAGTATCCATCACCACTGGAAGTAATATAAAATGACAGAATTACAGATCTATATTTTTGCATTTGTTACTGTGTAATTAGTAGAGGAAAGGTTTCAGAATTCAGAATTAAATTTTGAAATACAAATTGGTAACTCATACTTTTAAGTAATATTTCTACAAACATATATATGCTGGTTAGTGAAACAGAATATGGCCATTTTTAATAGGAACTTTGTTTTTTCCATACTATAACAAAGTGTTAATGTGAGAGCACAATCTACTGTAAAGATTTTCAGTTGACCTGCTTAAATCACACTGAAAAGGATGAATAGAACAGCAGCAGATCTTAGTAAGCAGAACCTTATTTGAAAAGCCTATATATTTTATTTTAGGTTGGAAAGGTTAGAAATACAAATTATTATTTTATATTGATAACTCTTATAAGTCATATGTCGATAATATTAATCAAAACAGTTGCTTTCCAGATCTTTTTTTTTTAATCCTGAAAACTGGTATTTGAAATGTTTAAAAATCACTATTTAGACTGATTAATCTTCTAAATATCATTGTTTATTAAAACTTAAATATGTAAAGTTACACTAAATCTTTTTCTGTTGGGGAAAGCCCTAGACATTCATATATTAGAAGTATATCCCCATTTTTTGTATATGCAGTCTGTTCAGAGCTGTGATTGCAAAGAAAAATATGTGTTGCATACACATATGTACATATTTCAGTATATAAAATCCTTTAGAATTGTTGGAGAACCAATTTTATATTTTGAATTCTGTAGTTTGAAAGTCTGTGTACCTTCAAAAGTATATCCGAGAAAGCATGGTTATGTGTGTGTGTAAGCATGCATTATAGATATATGTATGTAGGTATATGTTTTACACACATGCACACAAATATAAATTTACAATCAGACATCATGGGAAGCCATATTTCATATTGAATACCCAAGATGGAGTAGCAAATTTAAAATTATTTGATAGGGTCATGTGAAATCAAATGGAATAAAGCCCACTACTAAATATAAATTAATTTTGTGGATCCTAAATAAATTCATAAGTATAAAGCTGAATGAATTTTAATGGATTTGATTTCCATATCAAATGCTTTAGGATTAGATAGTAGTTGATTCACGTGATTTCGTTTTACTATATTTATATAATAAACAGCAAGTAACAAATTTCCTTAAGAAAATTATGCTTGGAATCTTCATTAGCTTTTTAATGCTTTATAATTGTAAATAATTATAGTATTTTTTTCATCATGTAGTATTTTTATTTAATATCTGTAAAGAAATAACAGAATTAGTATATCTACTACTTGTGTATGAGTGAGTACAACAAACATCACAGAACAGTAGAAACCGCTTTTCAAAATTTTCTTGAGTTTGAAAATTATTTTTGAGCAATAGAAAATTAGAATACGAAAAGGAAATAATTTGGATAGCTATTCAGAAAATCAGTTGATTATGGACCAATTTGAATGTAAACTTATGTCACGCTTGCTTTGTTTTGGAAAACAAGAAAAGATGCTTTTACTAAATACAACAGATTTTTATTTCTGTTTTTATATAATTTTCTAATAGTTGTTCTTGATTCTACTGATTTTCAACTAAGCTGCTTTTTATGTTTATTGATTTTCTTTTTAGACTTTTCTCTCAAAACTATAACTTATAATATGTTGAACATATTTTAGGCCCAGCTTCTGTTGACTGTGATTAACAGTTCCCAGGTTTTTGGCTATAATTCCTGAAGTGTAAACTAACAAACAGGATTTGGTATAATACTTTGGAGGTAATTTTGATTATTTTTAAAATATATTATAGCTCTCTTAAAAATATTCAGTCAAAAGACATAGTGATTTTTTTTAATGGGGTAAAGACTCACCTAATTATAAATATATTTAATATTTTCTTTTTTTTAGTTTGTAGATTAGATGTGAACCTATTAAAGGATTAGGATATGTTTAAAACTTTTAGTTCTCTAAATGGAAGTAAAATAAAATTGCAGGGTTTACTGAATCTTGAATGTAGTTTAATAACAGTTAAAGGGGAGAATTGTTAAGTGTAAATTGGTTCATTTTTTAATTAAGAGAGAAGAATCATTTCATTGAGTTCATTTTATGTGATAAAAGAAGTTATACAAATGCTTCAAGATAGAATGTGCTGCTTGTTATATATTACTACATTAAACTCTTGAACAGTTGTTTATGTTAATTTTTATACTATACGCGTACCTCAAAATAAGTAGTATTTATACTGCTATTTCTAATGTTATAATTTTTATTGAACATACTCACTTTTAGTCATAAACCATTCTTTCCTGGGAACTGTAAAATGTAGCTGAGAGCATGTTTAATAGTTCTTTTTAAGTAAAACAAAAGTACCTTATAAGATAAAGTTGACATTCTTAAGACATTTCATTAATTGTGTTGCCTAAATGTTATACTGTCTATTATTGCAAAACACACAACAATGTGCTCTGAGAAGTTTGTCTTTCAGTTTTTGTGATATAGTAAAGCTAGCATATCTCATTAATTCTGAAAGACCCAAAGTGGTTAGTTAGTTAAATAAATAAATAAATAAATAAATAAGCAAGCAAGCAAGCAAGCAAGCAAGCAAGCAAGCAGAAGAGTGATTGGTGAAGATTAATATTGTATGGCTTTTTATTGTAGTTCTATTAGGCCTGCATTATTACTGTCATAGAATTCAACGTGTTTTTTAGTTTTTTATTCCCCTTGGTCATACTTAATAAGTTGAAAATAGAAGTAGATATTTTGTTTATTCTTTATTACTCGAAAAATGATTTTCTTTAACTTTTCAAACTGGGACCAGTTGATCAATTTATATCTGCTCTAAAGGTAACAATTCATTATCATAGACTTACTGCCATTTTGCATATATGGAAAAAATAAGGGGAACATTAGCTGTTTTGGTTGCCATGTAAGTTTTTCATCTACAAATATGAAAGTAGGGTTACTTGAAGATTATTCAAGTTAATATTGAATCAGTATTAAAATGATGCTGTTCCTATTTAATAATATTTAAAAGCAATATTTAAAAACAGATTATATTTACACTTCTAGGCATGTACATTATAAATTTTGGCACTTTAATTAAAACATAACAGACTTAACTAGTCTCCTTCCAAATTTCAGAAGTCATTTGGATGTTTTTGTGAACTTTTGATTCACAAACCGTGTTTAGTCAATTGTGAGTGACAGGTGAATTATCATTAAAACCTTAACTGACTTCACTTTTCAGATATCTAAAAAGTATTTGAAAGCTATAGTATCTCAGCTTTCAGGAGTATATTTAAATAATTTATTAAATGAATATGACCCAGATGCTTAAGAACTTTGTACTGTTAGCTGTAGTTGTTACGCACATATAAAGTTGATGGATTTTTCTATCTCCAATACTGAATAAACTACAGTTGAATTATTTAAATTAAAAATACAGTGTAATTAATATTGTTGAGCAGAATCTAACATGGATAAAATTATTTTGTGAAGTAATTCAGGTTTGTTTTTCAATCATAAAATATCCCATTATGAACAGAGATTATTAGAAACATTTTCATTTTTTATACTGAAGGAGAAAAATTCTTATCAGTAATTAAACTTATTTCTTAACTCCGTTAGTTAGATGGAAATGTATTACCTGAGGCACTGGGCTTTATATGGCTGTTTAAAAGCTTTGGATACAGACCTTGAAACCCCTCTCAATGTTGTCCACATTGTAACCTTTTAAATGTAATAGATTGGAGAAAACATACATACTAGTAATTAGTAATAATTATGTTAATGATTACTTTTATTTATTATCCCAATCTTGCTTACCTTTGATAGGGCAATTTCTAAGATGAGACAAAAGTCTAAATGTGCAATCTCCATCTGAAAAATGTATAACCTGAATCAGACTAAAATGAGATATCATAGGTATATGGTTGACATCCATTCTCCATTATTAATCCATAAAAAACGAAATCCTCCATTGGAGAAGCTCTCTTCAAAAGACTTTTACAGATAATGCTATATTATGGTTTTAGTATAGAGAAGTACCATCCATACACTAATAACTGTGTGCTAATAACATTTTATACAGAAAGTTAAGCAACAACAACAAAATTCCTGACTTTTTGACATTTTCCGCTGAGCTGTCGGCTTTCCAGAAGAATATTGATCAATAACAACATCAATATAGCACCACAAGGGGGGTAATAAGTTTCAGAAAAACATTAAAATACATTAAAAGGTTGTTATACAAGCATTAGTATATAAACAATTACTGTACATCCCTGCTTCCTATCACTTTTGGTTTAACTATGTATGTTTCATATTTTGAGTAGGCTGTTTGGGGATAAATTTGTTAATATTTGATATGCTTATAGAGGGGGAACTAAAATGAGTTTAAATATTGTAGATAATTATAAAAGAAATAGGTGATAATTTCATGCAGACAGAAGGCATATTAGTAGACCAACTGATGTCTCTATAGCAGTTAATTTGCGACATATTAAATATATGTGTGTGTGTGTGATAAAGCTTTGTGGGTTTTTTTCAGCAGTTCAATATTTAAACTTGAAGAAAAATATGTCTAAATATAAATATAAATGTTTTTAATTTATATCAGCTGCAGATGTTTTAAAAATAAAAGAAGCAATAAAATAATAATGAAAAGTAATAAATTAATATATTAACATTAAAAGTACTCTCGGTCAGTATGAGGGAAAGAAGCTAAAATTATTTAGGAATTTAAATTAATTATTAGAAAAAGTATTTAAAAACTGAGTTGGTCATCCCAGTTATATCTTGAAGCTATATAGTTAGGAAACTACTGAAAGAGACTTGCAATGGTACAAAAAGTTGGAGAAAATTCCATTTTTAAAACGTTATTGTTAGATAGTGAGAGTTGTCTCAAGGGAATTGGAGCATGAAGGCTTTGAAGATTGCACAGTGTAGTGTAGTGAGAATGAAAAATACGGCCTCCTCCCCTCCCCCTCGCAAAATAGGTCTTTTAATATCTGCATAATTAGCATGCCATAGTCCTACACACACAAATAATATTAAAATTCATGGATTAAGCTCTCTGAGCATACATTAGAATTGAAACGAACATTTAAAAAATAAGATGGAATATAATTATTGACTTATTTAAGTTTGTTTTTTCAAAGTGGCATTAATTTTGCTGATCACAGTAAGCAATTGATGCTTCCCAGAAATTTAGATGAATGTTTTTAAGCAGTCCTAGGTACAATTGAATGTATTTTACTGATTGCATGCAGCATAAGATTGTGAGCATATGTTTTGTAGGAGAGCTGTGTAGGCAAAAATCAGGAACTTTGTGGCACCCTTTCAAATTAACAATTTTAATAAAAGTTCTAAATTTTTGTCTCATGAAAGCTTGTGCCTTTTGATAACATTTTTTAATTTGGAGAGGGGCCACTAATCTTCTGGTTTTTAAATGTATATTTATGTTTATATCTGTCTTAATTTTGCCAAGCCTATTATTCTAAAAACAGATAAAAAATGTAGATATGGTCCATGTGTTTGAATTGTGAAAAATACTATTTACTGATATTATTTTTGTGTAGATGATGTGTGGAATTGTTCAGCATTCTGGTTTTTTAAATAATTCTTACCAGGGATCTCTCGGCAGTAAGCTGAATTCAGGTCAGAGGATCTTTTTTACTGAAAAACTTACTTGGGGTTTTGGTATTGCTTAGCGTTCTGTTATTAGTAATCTAAAGTTCTGTAATTAGTGAGTACATTTATTTGTCATTAGAGAGTATGTCTAATTAAATATAACATAACAAGAAAGTTGCCTTGCTCAGACATACTCAAAATTCAATCTCCAATTCTAGTATAATGTTGGCAGTGATGAAGTTTTTATTCATTTAAACAAATTTTGAATGAATGCAGAGGGATTTTTTCCCAATAAATTTACTTATCAACATTCTAATATTGTATAATAAAACTAGATTTGTTAGATCAAAATTATTATTAGTCATTGAACAGAGTAATGAATATTTTAGCGATCCTCACTGGCTCAAGGTTGACTCAGCCTTCCATCCTTCTGAGGTTGGTAAAATGAGGACCCAGATAGTTGGGAGCAGTATGCTAACTCTGTAAACCACTTAGAGAGGTCTGTAAAGCACTGTTAAGTGGTCTATAAATCTAAGTGTTATTGCTAGTGCTATTTATCTAAAATATGTATATGTACATATGTATATATTGTACGTGTTTTTGCTTAAGTAACTGGTAGCAGACTTATTTGGACAACGTTATAATTTGCAAGCCATAATTTTCCTGAATGCATTTCATATCTAACTGGGGGAAAAATAGCAAAAAGTCCCTTTCTGTAGACATCTTAAGATCCTGAAATAATTATTTTCTAAGGCAATTCAAGGTCATGCTTGCTAAATTAGTTCAGATTTTGTTGAGTCAAACAAGCCATATAATTAGTATTTTGCTCTTGAGGAAGTACATCCCAAAGTTTAAAGATGCTAAAAGACCTGAAGGTCAGAAGATTATCATTTTTGTACAATGATAAAACATTAATAAAATTCCTTGTTAATTTTTATTTCTAAGTAGTATTTTATTCAAAATTTTATATGTGGGTAAAATCCAACAATGCTCAAACAAAAACTCTTTTTTCACCTCCAAATGCTCTTACAACTCTTGTACAAGCTTCCCAATTATCTTCTGTTAATTTCTATCTATGCTCCTGCAATTTATTTGCATCTTAGTCCAAAGAGAGTAAAGTTTTGATGCAATTCAGCTGGTGGGAAGGGGGGAGAGAGTTTATTTAGTTATTGGTTTTTATGTTATCTTTTATATTCTGTAGATCTTGCTTTGAAAAGTTTTTCAGGATCATGCTTTTTATTTCTAGGAAGATGAATGTGAGTCTCCTATAATTTCACTTCTCGTTTGTTCAAGTGTTATATCCTTTACAATACTTTTCATTGAATACTGTCCGAGTTTTCTGTATGTGGCATTTATTCTGAAGCTGCAAGCAAAGTTTGTGTGGTGTGGTTGCAAACACACATGGAAAAAAATGAGACACCTTTCAAAACTTACAAAGGAAGCTTGCAAGAGACATGGCTGTTTTAATGCTTCAAAAAGAAATGATTTGTTCTTGTGAATGTATTTGAGGACCTTTTTAAAATACTTTCCACAGCCCACATTGATTAAAAAAAATGTATTTGAACTTTATAGGTGCTAGACTTGAATTTCAATTTTTGTAAAATATATTCAATTTTTTAACCTGTGATAGTAAATTAGTTTTATATAAGATTATTATAGTGAGCATTTAAAAAGTAATTATCTACTTTCTACACTTTTTAGATGACATAAAAACTTATCTTTATCCTTTGAAACAATTCCTAGCTGATACATAATGTTGAAGTATTTTCTCAATAATTCGTTGGAAAACTGAATGAGAAAATCCTTCTTAGAGGATTGTTTCATCCTGTTATGGTTGTCAAAACATTAAAGGCAGAGAAAACTTAGATCTTGCTAGAAGAGAATTTAAAGATTAAAAGGGGAAGAAAAGTATCTCTTCATCAGCAGAGAATCACTTTTTCTTTGGAGGTTTCTCAGCTTTTGAAATAGGAATGAATTTGACTGTGTATACACTGAATCTAAACTACCTTATTTCTCTTTTTTGGACTGAGCATCAAATCTTTAGAGGACCTCAGCTGGAGCGGGTATTATTCCTTCATATTGGCTTCATTAGAATAACAATTTAAACAAGACAAACCACTGATTGGGAGGGAAAGACATTAGATCTTGCCCAGCCATTAATGAGTTAATAAAGCATGAGAAATTGTGATCTCCCATATAGATAATCAATTTGTTTTGGCTGCCCTGTGCTTTTCCCTACAAAAGGATCAATGCATAGCTTTAATCAAAACAGTAGTTGGTTTTTTAAAATCTAATTTAATTACCTTAAAAATTAAATTGATTAATTTTAAAAATCAAAATAAATAGTTGACTTAAATATTGTTGACATAACCTATTTTTCATAAGGAGGTCAAAGTGGTATATAAGGTAATCCTTGATTTACAACCACAATTCAGCCCAAAATTTCTGTTGCTAAGTGAGACATTGAGTTTTGCTCCATTTTACAATCTATCTTGCCACATTTGTTAAGTCCCAATTTTTCGGAGTATATGACACATTTCCCCCCCTAAAAGAGGGTGAAAACTTGGGTACATCTTATACACCGAATGTAGCCCACTCAGCCACCCACCCTTTGGCCTCTGCCTCCCAGCAATTTGCCTCCTTGCAGCAAACAGCGCAGAGCCTGATTAGCACAAGCAAC